>JAZGTJ010006436.1:8243-24955 GCA_036877575.1 Botia almorhae | reverse complement strand
GGGTTGTCTGCACCCGAACGCAACTATGATGTGAGTAATCGAGAATTATAAGCCATGCATTTAGCTTTGGAAGAGTGGAGACACGGGCTTGAGGGAGCCACTCATCCATTCACCATCCTAACCGACCACAAAAGGTTCAACCCACGTCAGGCTAGATGGACCCTATTCTTCACTAGGTTTCACATTCACCAATGCACCGTATGTCAAAGCTCTAAGACCCAAGACAACTCCCAGCTGGTCTGTGAATATGCACAGAACTCTCTGATAAACCATCTACTGGTCTAACCCCTTTTAAGTGCATTCTGGGTTTCCAACCTCCTTTATTTGCCTGGTCCGGCGAACCAACAAACAACAGAAAAATATCAAACAGGATTGTGAACGATTCTTTATCTGAGGCATGCACCTCAGTGGAAGTAAAGGGACTCTATGGGTGTCAATAACACCCCCCCCCCCACCTACACCTAACTGCTTGCCATGCTGTTAAGAGAAAAACAGATTCCTCTCAGAAAAACAGAAAGGAATTCAGGGAGGGGAAAGGAGGGACAGTTTCATTATGGCACCAGACATGTACAAACCTTTGATTGATAACCGGACAAATCATAAACGGGAGGGAGGGGGTAATATATCACTTCTTGTTTGATTGACAGTTTGACAGAAAGTGTATGATATTTACTACTATTACATACATTTGTTTATTAAATATATGTATTATATGTAGGTTTATTTTTATATATTTTTAATATTTTGATATATTGTGCTTTTAAAGGTCAATTTTATAAAGTACAAAAAACAACAATGATGAGGTTTTAACAGAGTAATGTTTCTATTTTATATATAATTATTATATAGATTTATTTTGATATTTTTCATATTTTGACATATATATTGTGCTTTGATGAGATTTTAACAGAATAGTGTTTTTATGGCACAAAGCACAAGAATATTGTGCTGAAATTAACCCCTGTAACCCTTTAACCCCTTAGCCATTTTAGTGTAACAGGGTTGACACAAAACATGTTTTAAAAGAGAAATGTCTTGGTTATCTAACATTTAATTGTGTGAAAACAATTCTAGTAATGTGGCTTTATTGTATAAAAAATATATTATTTTACTTTGGCTGTTTCCACATATTTCTGTTTGAGAGCAATAACGCATTTTTTCATTTAAAATACAAAAAGGAAATTTGTTGACTACTAGTTTGGTCATTCCTGAGGATATATAGTGGTGATTAGCAGTGCGTTATATTTTAGTTCACTGTAAATCAGTCAAACAGTCACCGCAGAATGAGAGATCAACGCAGTGTCACCAGAGTGTTATCTGCAGCACGCGGTTCTCTCAGACGCTGCACTTCCAGCCTTTACCTGTAGATGTCACTGTGGCGCTGTGAGTGCAGGAGCTGAATGTAGCCGTCACTTAAGACGGATATCAGCGCACACCTGAACGTCTCATTTCATTACTTTCCGGTTGGGTTCTGGAGCCCCGCTCATCATCATATCTCCATCTAGGTGAAAGTTTACTTTTGACGTTCTCTGGACATGCTGAACGCGTCATGTGGTATCTTTTCCGTTATTAATCAATTTAAAAATGCTGAAAATGTCAAACTGACCTCTAGCTAGGGCAGATATCTGCTCTCTACCCAAAAAGTAAAAAAAAAAAAATATTTTAATTAAAATATTCTTCAGGTATTGGAGTGGTCATATCTCGTGGTCCTAACATTGGAAACATGCTGCTGTTAAATGTCAGTATTGGACTTCAGTCACCTAAAAATGTCATGCTGGAGAGCTGAAGTGACACTAAGGTAAACATTGTCATCTGAAGGTCACATTTATTTTTGTAGAAGGTTACATAGAATAACTGGGCCACATGACTTCATTACACATGCAGTACAAGGTCACATAAAAATAAAGGTTAAAAAGTGCACATTTAACAGTGTTGTTTGGTGAAAGTATGTTTACATTTTACCTTGAAACATACACGCATATATAAATACATATGCACATACATACCCTGTTTGCTGTGGATTTGTGCTTTTTTGGGCCAGGGTTGAGGATTATGCTCGTGCTTATGCAGTTTTAATGACATTTACCATACTTCTACACCTTCAGGAAATACATTTCTTTTGTCATCTCTGTATGTTTTTGCTGTTGTAAAGTATATATTGATTTAATAATTTCACATTTGTTATGTTTAAATGTACTGGCTTGGCACTAAGATCAAATATTAAGCCAGAAAAGGTTAAATATTCTTTCCAGTTTATCCTCATCTCCTAACTTCCATTTCAGTTGTTGGAAATAGAAGTGCTGTTTGGCAGCTCAGTGGACTGATAAGACACCCCTCCCCCCTCTTATCTTGCCAGAACACTCCATGTTCACAAAGACTCTTCCAGCACATGCTTTAGGAAGGTGCTGCTTATTTGAAGGAGATTCTGCTATTTTATATTAATCATTAGATATTTTTTCTGTTTGGTTTGTTTTGCTTTATTGATTAATTTGCATTGATGGATTTATTGATTACAAGACCAATCGTTCAAAGTAGGAAAAAAACAAGCAGTGAAGCAGGACAATGTGAAAATGATTACAATTTTAGAGAAAGTACCGTTTTAATGCAATTTTGTTATAGGAAATAGCTGAGGATGACAAACAGAATAATAAAAATGATAGTCACACATACAGTTGAAAGACTTCAGAAAAACCATCATCAGTCTTTACATATAAATATTAAGAATACAAAATATTACATGTAATATTCATAATTTAATTATTTATTTTACAAACATCATGGGCTTGTTAAAAAAAATTGGTTACAATAGGGGATAGTGATTATTTATCGTTCCTGTTATCTGAGGTAGTGTCAGAACTTTAATATGCACTTTACTGTAGAAACTGACAACACTGAAATTACAAAAGTAATTTCAAATGTCTTTTATATCTGTTATATATTTAGTGGTATAAAAACAAAGTCCCTATAAACAAAATACAGTATAGAAGTGGAACTCACAAAACTACAGAACTGTTCAAAGTCTCAAAACACAGGGTCTCAGAAATGTGTTAAGCACCTGCTGCAAACTACCTGGTGATAGTTAGAATGTCAGCTGTTTACCAGGCTGGTTTCCTGGATATTTGGAAGTCATATTTTCTGAGGGTCAACATAGTGCTGACGCGAGTGAATTCTCACCGGGCTCCACAGTTGCTGTTGGTGAAGATGTCCAGCTCGTTCTATCACTCAAGAATGTGTGTTAGTGTGTGAGGTCACCCAAGATCTCTGGCATTTAATTTCTGTTTTTGTACCTTTTGTATCTTTTAGGTTTTGTATTACATGTGTGTTTTGCAACATTTATTTCTCTAAACCATTACATAATGCCATAACATTTTACTCTACAATTAAACAAATATGACCTCAGGTACCCAGATGGATGTCTAATTCATCAGGACTACAGATGTGATCTGAATTTTTAATGTCATGGTCACATGCTGGGGTAAAGTTTAGGCTCTTACTGAGTAAAGGTTAAATATTTTAACCTTTAGACTGGCCATCTTTTCAGGGTATACCGTGCCTATGGCCCAAGATGCTGGAGAAGCTCCAGCTTCAGTGACATTGAGGAGGACAAGCAGGATTGGAAAATGGATGGATTTTACAAAAAATCATAGTAGTAAAGCCTCGTCTTTCAAACTGCCCTATTTCTTTAATATAACAGCCATTCAGACAAGTCTCTTCTCCCCTCCACTGGCCCCTGTCAATGACAATCACTGTCCATTTGTCAGACCTCATTAGTCATGATCTAACAAACTGGTAATCAAAAGGTGCAAACCCACAGACCATGTCTTCTCTGCACTCTGGTAGATAATGTAGTCTGAGAGACAGGCTAAGGATCCATACCCACTGCCCATTGTGAGCTGAACTCCATCATCAGCACCTCTGTGAGGTTGGGGGGGATGTCTTGCCGCTATTTTTGAGTTGTGCACCTTGTGCTATTGATTCCCTATTGGTTTAATCAGTAGCCTTGTCACATTGCTACAAAGAAACCGAGCTGAGATTAAAGCAATTTACTTTGACATGAGGAAGATTGCAGGCTAATGCTAGATTTATGACTTGTGTTTGTTATGGTTCAGCTCATGTTTAGAAGAGGATGACCAAAACAATTCCAAGACAAGTCTGAATAAAAGGTTTAGATTTGAAACAATGACATTATGATGCGTCATTAGCATTTTATTACTGCAATTTGTTGTTTTAAAGATCTTACAGTAGAAAGAATGAACTTTACAACACACAACAGTTTCAGTGGCAATAAAACAAACACTGTTCTGCTTATGTCAGTTATTCATATTCAGATTGAACCTGGACAGGTTCATATTAGTAATAATAATAATAATAATAAGTAATATTTATAATATTAGCAGGTCTGTCAAGAAATCTCCAGGTCATGAAAAAGTCCATTTTCAGGACCATTAAATTGTGTTTGCATTATGACAAAAATGGTGTCATTGTTTATATTTCAGTCACTTCATTGTTTTCCTCACCTTGTAAGTTGCTTTGGATAAAATCTAAATGGATAAATGTAAACGTAATGGTGGCTGTGCTAAATCCCCATAACCATAACTGATCCCTCATTATTTAATTTATCCAAAATTATGTTGAACAGCTTGGTGTAATGACAGTCACTTTTCATTAATAATAATAATAACTAGATAGTAAAGTTTAAGGACAAACTTTATGCTGGCTTGACAAAGCCCGGGCTGAAAAGTGTATAATGGTTTGAAATACTTTAGGTCTGACATTCTGACATTCAACACAATGGTAACAAGTTTAACATGTTTTAGTATATTGTTAACATTTTAACAAATTCTAATATTATTTTAGCACATTGTAGCTAAAATATTTTTACATGAAGCTAACACATTTTAACATGATAAAATGTAATGTGGAAAATGCTCAATACGGTTATAAAAAATATTCAATTTATATATCAAAGTATATTTGAAATATACACCTGTATGTAAGCATCAACCTGTATGTAACAACCTCATACTCAACGGAGGTTGTGAATCTATATGTGAAATTTATTTGATGAAAGATAGGTAAAAAATAAAGAACGAGGCTGAATCATAGTTAAAGAATAGCCACAGGGTAATAACCAGCAATACTACTGTTATGGGTGGGACCAATTGGAATGAAAGAAGCAATGAACTGGGAGGGATCTGTGGGAATAAAGGAGCCAAGGAGCTGGGCAGGACCTGCGGGGATAAAGGAGCTGGGCGGGACCTGCAGGGATAAAGGAGATGGATGGGGCCAAAGGGAAAGAAGCCAATGAACTGGGTGGAAATAGCAATGGATACACAAGCCAATGAGCTGGGGACAAAACCAGCAAGGAGTCCAAAGACAATGGGGTGGGCAGGAAACAGGGTGGAATTAGATCATCCATGAAACACAATTCTGCAGGCTGGGGTTAGTGAGTTCAAGGGTGGGGATACCAGTGGATCTAACTCCATAGTAAAGTCAATTAGCCAGTGCTCCTTAACTGGCTCAGGGATGGGTGCTGACTCCAAGCTGTCCCACAGGCACAGACATGTGACAGTTTGTTATTGATTCAAGATGTAGTATGTGGCAGTAGTGCGCAGCAGCTGCTCCGGACACAAAATGGTGCTTTTACTTTGTTTTGACCAACTTCTAATGGATAACATAATAAATGATAACATGATAATATCATTTATCATGGTAATAGCATGGACAGTGTTCGTGTATACAACCATCAGACACTCATAAAATTCAGAAACAACACTACAGCTACTCTACATGATGATCTGCTGGAGAAGCTACGCAATCTTAGCTTGGTGCAGGGACCAGGCCTCCAGCCCATCTGCAACCTGATGCCAATGGCTGGGGAAGGGGATGACACAAGCGGTGCGTGAGAAAGCAGAAGCGCGGCAAGAGGGCGGGGTCCGTGCTAGGCTAAAATAAATCAAAGCACTATCATGATAGTGGGTCTGATTGGCAGGGTCCAGAAAGTCACAGGTATGACTCTTGAGGGACTGATTATAGGTGGAACTCAATGCTGCATCATGGTGTTGACAGTATAAGAACGTTAATGCTCACTACACCATACTAAAAAATACCTGATCTATTGTGACCATTCAAGCAAGCCATTCAAGGTTTGAATCGATTGTAAAATCTTTTTGTTTTAATGTTTTTCTTTTTTTCACACACTGCCGTTTTTTGTAGAATAGATTTTGAATGATGCTAAGAATAATTATTTTGCAAGAAACAAATCACTGTTGAATTTGAACTTATGTTTATTTTGCCTATATGAATTCGACGTACCCCATAATACTCAGTGTGCAAAATGTCTACAAGTGAGCTGACACTGCATGTTCAAAAGAAAAAAATAAACACAAATAAATGTTAGTGAAAGAAAGCATGTGAGAGAGAGTGTCTTTGAGTTTTCCAGCTACCGTATGCCATCATTAATAACATCCCCCTGTGAAGCCATTTATTGCCCATTCTATTCATCATTGTCCTCTCAGAAATAATACTGCGTCCTCCAGAGATTTCTCTGGAGCCCCTCTGGGGGATTTAGATGTCTGTGTGGTTTGCCCTTTACTTCCTTCTGATGTTCTTTATACATGCTCCTGTAAGAGGGAACTGAGTTTTAAAACAGTAATGATGCAGGAGACATGACACACTGTATTACTGAAGTGACACTGGAGCAGCAGATGATGCATCTAGGTAATTATTGTATGTTTTTAATATAAACATTTTATTATTAATAGTATTACTTTTAATAGTAGAAATAAAATACCATTTTTTGTGTCTTTGTTACACGTTATATGTACTTACTATAATAATAACAACATATTATTTTTGTTATTTATGCATAAATATATGGGACTAACCCAAAAACAATTAGCCAAACTGAATTGGAATTATATTAAATAACATCCTGCCTTTTTCCAGCTTTATAATGACATGAAATAGTACCCAGGACTTTAATGTTTCAAAAAGAGCAGCCACTCATCATAAAAGTAATCCATACGAATCTAAGAGGTTAATAAATGTCTTCTTAAGTCCAACAATACATTTGTGAAATAAAACAATTACTGTTTTGACTGTATTTAGTGACTAATTCGGCACATCTCAATGTGCCAGATTCACGCCGATAATGTAGAATCTCATTTTTGATCTAATTTGTGGGCAGATGCCAAAGTTATAATGATTTTGTTAGGAGTCCGGACTCTTATTCTATGTTAGAAGTCCAAAGTATTTTGTCTGTTTCTGGTTTTCACTGTCTTCACTTCCTGTTTTTGTAATCGTCATCACCTGTTCACCTCTGATTAGTTTGGTTTATTTAAGTTCCCTGGTTCTAGTGTTGTTTGTCTGTGATTGTTTGATGTTTAATGTTGTTGGATTTTGGATTTGGACTTTTTATTTTCTGGATTTTTGGATTACCCTGGTTTACTTTTGTTTTGTGTATTTTGGATTCCCTTTCTGTTACCCTGCTGTTGCTTTTGTTGTTGCCCTCATCTCCCATGGTTAGTGTTTGTTTGTCTTTGTTTATTAAATATATTTCATTATTATCTAGTTTTCGTGTCTTGTTCCTCGTTTCTGCCCCGCAAACACTACCGTTCGTAACAGAATCGCTGACCAAATTTAACGACAGCACAGCAGCGGTTCCTTTGTTTAGTTTTTTCACCGTTTTTTTGTTCTTGTTTTTGTCACCATGTCCCCGTGGCCAAGCTAGAATGGGAGATCAATGGACATTTACGTCCAGGACTTTCTGCACAAAGACTTACCCATTGAGGACCATGCTATAATGACCATTTTTAGGTTTGGGCTGGATCCTGTTTTTAAGGATGTTGTTCCCTAGCCTGGCTACACGTGGACTATTGATGTAATGTTATGTATGTTAATATCGCTTTAAGGATGGCCACTTCAAACCTCAGATTGGGGGAGATTACTAACCCTGAACTTAACCAGTCATCACCCCACAAGACGCAGCAGCAGCCTGGGCCTACCGCGGACTCACAGCCAGAGCCCGACGCGACCGAGGGATGGATCGCCCCAGAGCCAGAGCTGGAGAAGCCCAACCAGGTGTATGAGCCGGCTGCAGCTGAGGAAACGGTGGACCTGCCAGTGGAGCATGAGGGTAGCCAGGAGGACCCTGCCCACGACACCACCGCTGGGGGTGAGTACGGACTGGCTTCAGGTATAGAGACTGTTATACCAATAAGTTCAGAAGATACAGTAATCCCACTCAACCTCTCTCCCCCCCCCCCTTATGTCTTTCCCGGTCTCTTCGATAATGTCGCTGGAGTCTGTCAGTCCTTCGTCTCACCCTCAGCTTACCAGCAGTGTCGTGGGCTCGCCGCCGGACTGTCAACTACCAGCTATATCCTCGCTGAGGACAGAAGATTCAGTGGCTACACTCCCAGTCTCCAATGCCCGGACTCCTCCTCAGCCCTATGGCCCTTCCAACTCGGCCCTCTGGACCCTCGTCGTCACCATGGCTTTTCTACAGTCAGCCTCCGCCTCGGGCTTTGCTGGCCTTGTCGCTACCGCCATCGGTCGGTACCATGGCATTGTCGGCCTTTCCTCCACCATGGTTCCTCCCTCCGTCGTCTCCACCATGGGATACCTCCCTGGCTGCGCTCAAGTCTCCGCCCTGGAGCCTCAAGGCTCCGCCCTGGTGCCGCAAGTCTGATTTGTGATAAGTATTCATTAATTTTTATCCTAATTTATTCCCATATAATAATCATTGTGGACTGTACATATGACACACTATACATTATTCTGTCATAAGTCCTTACAATCACTTTTTAAAAACATTTGCAACATCCTGCCTGGACAGAGGGGGCACACAGCAAATTTACCACCTCAACCTCCTCAAACCTTTGAGGAAGGAGGGCTCTGTACAGTTGGTGATGACAGTAGAGGAGAGGGAGGAGCTCGTGCCTGAGGTAGAGTTAAAGCTCAAGGCTGTAGCCCCAGTCCCATGTAGAGCTCACCTCCTGTCGTCCCAGCTGACAGATGTGCAAAAAGTACAACACGAATTTGCCAGTGTGTTTTCTCCTCTGCCCGGCCAGATCAAACTCATAAAACACCACATCGAGACGCCTCCAGGGGTAGTGGTACGTTCCTGGCCCTATAGGTTACCGGAACACAAAAAAAGTTAATCTGGGAGGAACTGGAATCTTTGCTGCAAATGGACGTGATAGAAGAGTCCTACAGTGACTGGTCCAGCTCGATAGTCTAGGTGACTAAGGCGGACGGCTCGATCAGGTTCTGTGTCGACTAACGCAAGGTGAACGTGGTGTCAAAATTCGATGCCTATCCAATGCCTCAAATTGACGAGTTGCTCGATCGGTTAGGCACGGCTCGCTTTTATTCGACGCTGGATTTGACAAAGGAATATTGGCAAATCCCCCTAACGCCAATGTCTAGAGAGAAAACGGCCTTTTCTATGCCATTTGGTTTACAACAATTTGTCACACTTCCGTTCTGATTGTCTGGGGCACCGGCCACGTTTCAGCGCCTCATGGACCGGGTGTTATGACCCCATCAAGCTAATGCCGCCGTGTACCTAGATGATATTATCTTATACAGTAACGACTGGCGGCGGCATATGCAACATCTGCGAGCGGAGATTATTCGGAAGTCACCAGCCCCTTGACGGATCTCACTTAAAAGGGGGCTCCAGACCTGGTCCAGTGGACGGTGCAGTGTCAACGGGCTTTTACACTAGTTAAAGCTGCACTGTGTGGCGGGCCAGTGATACACTCTCCTGACTTCTCTCTCCCTTTTATCCTGCAGACGGATGCGTCGGACAGGGGGCTGGGAGCTGTCCTGTCCCAGATGGTGGGGAGTGAGGAACGCCTAGTGCTGTACATCAGTCAGAAGCTCTTAATGAGAGAGACTAAGTACAGCACCATCAAAAAGGAGTGTTTTGCCATCAAGTGGGTGGTCCTCACTCTTAGAAACTTCCTGCTGGGATGGGCTTTCACCCTCTGTTCGGACCATGCCCCGCTCCAATGGCTCCATGGCATAAAAGATACCAATGCCCGGATCACCCGTCGATATTTAGCCCTACAACCCTTCAAATTTCAGATGGTCCACCGACCGGGGACGCAGATGGCCTTGGCCAACTTCCTTTCCAGAAATGGGGGGGGGGGAGTCGTGCGGGCCAGATGGCTCCCCAGCCTGAGTCGGGCAGTGGGGGTATGTGGAAAGCGGGGTGTGGTTTTAACATCGCTGCCGGCGGAGAGTAGAGTCGGGAGACGAAATGGTTAAGGGAAACGCCTCTAGGGTAATTATTTCTCACAGCTGTTTTTGTTTTGCAGTGAGCGAGAGAGGAGCGGAAGCAAGAAGTGACATCAACCTGAGGAGGTGCGAGTGTTTTTTGCTAGAAGCTGAAAAGCTCTGTGTCGTCTGTTAGTTTTGATTTGTTTTCTGTTTAATAAACGCGTGTGTATCGCTCACCCGCTTCCCAACCGTGGTCGGTGACGTTTTTTTTATTTCATCGCCAGGAAATTGTCACAGTAATATAACATATAGTTATGGTGTTAGATATAAATTAATAATTCATCAAAGGAGAAAATGATAAAACCAAGTCATCTAGTCTGATTTAAAACTGCTGTTTGCCTGGTTTTGGATGCCCAATGGTATTCTTCTGCCTGCTAGAGGGGTTGCAACATGTAAGACATGATTGTATATTGGCTCAAGCATTCTGTGATATAGGGGCAGTTCTATCAGCTCCAGTCCGACCTGTGCTCAGAGATACAGCTGATGACTGAAGAACAATAAATGTGAACATTGGCAGACTACAGATATATTATGTGATTCACTGAAGATCGTATTATTGTAGCAATAACTGTATTATCAGTTTTATAGGTTGTGTTTAAAGAATCACACTCAAACAAGGAAGACACGACCAAGCTGAACAGCTGTCCTCATGCTGAATCAATCATAACAGGATTACTGTTTTCATGATGGGGTTTCTCAACAACAAAAGCTGAAATGCTGCCATTTAAATGTTGCATTTAAATTAAGCTCTCAAGTAATGTTTGGTTCAGTATGTGACCTTGCTAGGTACCTTATAGTTATGATTTATAGTTGGGAACTGAAGGAAAGCTAAGGATATTTTTTAGTCTCTAGAGACAAGATCATTTCAACACAACAACAAAGGGCCATTTAAATCAGCTCCTTTCTTCTGAGTGAAAAAATCGCTCACTTTGATGTTTCTTTGATGGTTTAATATTAGTGTAAAATAAGAATCATGGTTTAGTCACTTATCAGAGTGAATTAAAATAGTCCCCATTTTACACTAAAATTTTCCATGAATAAATGTGATTCAGCCTTAACATTCAGCCTTAAACAGTACGATACTTTCAGAGGTGTCGAGTTTGTCCAGAAAAGTTTAAAATATAAACCACAAGAGTACACCAGGAACAACATAACATAAAAAATGACATCCAAAAAAAGCTCAGGAGTATAGATCTTAAAACATGACTGTTTAAAAACTTAGTAAGCTGCCTCGCTGCATGCTGACTACACAGGCAAATACCATGTTTAAGTGAGTGATTTGGAACACTGTGCAGGCACAATTCTGCAGCACACAAGTAGCTTTAGCAGTAGAATACTCACGTCACAGTTAAGTGTGATACCATATTCCAAAAAGTATACTAAAAACTGCACACACAGAACCTGCACAAATATTGGGTAAACTGATCTATTAATGAGGCTGAACTATATTTTATCCACTCATTCCTCTCATCACACTAAAACACAGGGATTCTTCTTTGAGAATAATACATGCAATGCAATCAAAACCAGTGATCTTAACCTTTTAGGAGCAGCCTTTGTGTGATATTACCTACAAGGCTCTAAATGGTTTAGCTCCTCAATACTTAAGCGAGTTCCTCTCCTATTACAGTCCTTCGCGTTCACTGTGATCTGAAAATTCTGGCCAACTGTTAGTACCCAGAATTTCAAAAACAAGTGCTGGTGGTAGATCCTTCTCGTATTTGGCACCCAAACTTTGGAATAGTCTTTCCAGTGTTCCAATTATAGGGTTGTCTGGGAGGCAGATACATTATGTCAGTTTGAATCTAGATGAAAGACCCACCTCTTTAATCTAGCCTACACATAGTCATATGGATTTATCACTCAAATCCCTTAAGGGATTATTAGACTGCATTAATTAGGTAAACCGGAACCGGGAACACTTCCCACAAGAACAGATTTACTGGCTCCACAATAAATCTGTCTGTCTTTCATTTCCCAAGGTCCTGTAGTCAGCTGGATCCAAACTCTGAGCCCAGATGGTGGAGGACTGGATGGAATGACCCCTGAGACAGATCATCAGGATTTGATAGACTTCCTTAGTAAACCTACCATTATATACATGCCTACTTTTAGCTTAGTTAGTTTCTATATATTGTTCCCTGCTTAGTCACAGCAGTGTGATGTTATGTCTGCAATTTAGTAACATTATGCCTCCCCATTTCTGTTGGCATGATTTTTCAGTGCCCGACATATTATCAAATATAATTGGAACCATCAGTTTTTTCATCATGAATGAATCGTTAAATCATTATAATCAACTCTGTTCGTATCCAAGACATTTACAAATTGCAGCTTTAATGTGCCAGAGTAGAACTGGTCCTCCCAGTCGAACCTGGATTCTCCCAAGGTGTATTCTCCATTTATACATTTACATTTAGGCATTTGGCAGACGCTTTTATCCAAAGCAACTTACATTGCATTGTACTACACATTGATCATTATACATTGAGTATGTGCAATCCCTGGGATTGAACCCGTGACCTTGGCGTTGTTAACGCCATGCTCTAACCACTGAGCTACAGGAAAGCTCATCATTGGAGTTTTGGTTGGCCACTGTCGCACACTTGCTTGCTGGGAAACTGCTGACATCTAACTTAGGCTAGGGTTTTGTAAATTGTAAACGTCAAATATTTTTATTGTATATATTTTATGTATGTATGTATTCTACTTTTGCATGTTGCGTGTAGTTCATGTACTGTTGCAATTCCCTTAAAAACACCTGTCCCATAAGATGTTATCTGTTATATGCCATCCCTATGTAAGTGGTTTAAGTGTTGTGGTTTTATTGGTTCCATCAACCCTTTAGTCATAAACATACTATAAACCTAGTATACCTAATTAGTCTTATACATCTCACACATATTATTTGCAATAATACCATTAACATGTCTGACATTTGTTCTGTGTTTTATTATTATTCTTTGTTTTTTATGTAAAGCTGCTTTGAAGCAATGTAGCATTGTAAAAAGCGCTATATAAATAAAATTGAATAAAATTGATATGATAGGACAAATATGACTCCTTTAAGTGCTGTTTAAATTAGAAAGCAAACAACGAGGGTAACAAGCAGTGGCGTTGCGAGGGGGGGGCTTTGGGGGCTTAAGCCCCTGATGTATTGTCAGAAGCCCCTGATCTTTTGGAATATGTTCCACTTAAAACACTGTGTTTTGTTCATACAGTGTGTTCAAAATTCAATAAATGCAGAGTACCATATGTATTGGTTTGTTGTCCATTAATCTTTTATAAAATAATGTAACTGCCTTGCAAATAATTCATGAGTTGGTGGGAGGCAGCGGGTGAAGTAGGGCCGGTTTGGGGGGGCTAAGCCCCTTATCCCTTCTGACCCTAGCAACTCCCCTGGTAACAAGGGCAAACAGGTAAAGGAGCATGAACTAATAATTGGATAATTAACAAGGACAAAAGGGCAGGGTCAGGACTCATGACAGGAGAGCACATGGCACATAGTAAACAAACAAATGTGCTTCTACACAAAGACAAGCAACACACAGATCATAAAAGACACAGAGCAGTGGTTTTGATCCTGACTCAGTCCTAGTCATGGTCCTTTTATCTTGGAGTCAGTATCAAAACCCACACAGTATCAAAACCCTTTTGTGCACACAGAGCACGATGCTGCTCCAAACATCATGCTCTGACACAAAAACAGGGCTGTCAGGATGCTGGCACAAGAAATTAGGCAAAACCCAGACAAGGACACCATGTACAGGTATGTATGCATTTTACATCTAAATTAACATTCACCCTGTAAGGCCTTCTAAAACAAATATCTTTATGAATCATATTGTAGTAAAAGTTTAAAGGCAGGGTAGGCAAAATCTTTTCCAGAAACATTTTTATTATGCTGGTTTGCTATTATTTAAACGGTTAGTGTTTGCTTTTTTTCTACCATTAAATATCTCTTGCTATTTATCCCTGCGTCCTGCTCCTTTGTCCTAGTTCCGCGTACACTTCCGCATGCTTGGTTTTCAAAGCCTTTGAACTTTGTAATGATATATAGTATGTGAAGTTTAATACTGTTCTTGGACAATAGACTACATAGTGTTATGGAGGAGGCTCCCGCTCCGCCCCCTGCTGGTCGCCAGCGGAGACCCTCGCCAGAATATTAGTTCCATCCTGAACTATGTTTCCCATTGACCCCCCCGTTCCTAAGACTGATGACTTCCTGTTTACCACTTGTTTCCAATTAGCTGCCCTATAAAGCCCAGGTTAACTTTCCATTCAGTGCGATGTCTTGTATTGCCATGAGCTACAATTCAGAGCATTTTCCCGGACTGCTTTCCTGTTGCTATTTTGCTATTTGGACTGTGGAACGTTTTTGAGTTTTTGCCGCCTGCCCCTTGTTTGGATTACGGACTTGGTTATTGATTGTTTGCTGCCTTCCTCGACCATTGCCTGGATTTGCGTTTTGTCTCTGCCTCGCCTACATTGCTCTGTTTGCCAGTTTTTGACCCTTGCCTGTGTTTGGTTTGTGTTAACAATAAAAGTGCTGCAAATGGATCCCATTGCGCCAGCGTCCTCGTTACAGAAGACATCGCCAACAAATGATCCAGCAGCCCTCTGACAACTGTCTACCGAGTTGTCGGTCCAGGTGTCTCAGCTCTCAGCTCGCCAGCAGCAACTCATATGTCTGACCACACTCACTGAGGAGTTGGTCAGAGCGTTTCATGGATCCCAGTGTATTCCTCCTACCGCTACTACTGCAACACCCTCTGCATCCAGCCACCCGATAACCACCATGTCTTCCCCGGTGAGTCCACGCCTAGCCTTTCCTGATAAATTTAATGGTGATCTGTGTAGATGCTAGGGCTTTTTTTTTGCAGTGTTCACTTTTTGTGTCTCAGCAGCCTGCCCTGTACCCTACAGAGAGCAGCTCTGCTTTTGTTTGCTCTTTGTTAACAGGGAAGGCCCTGGATTGGGCCACCGCTGTATGGAGGTCAGACAGATCAGTTTTTCCTACTTTTGATTCCTTTTTATGGCAGTTTAAGGTTTTTGAACAACCCCACCACTAACAATCAGTATAGCTCCTTTTGCGTACCAGTTACCCTAGTTATTGACAATCGAACAATAGAATCTTTCGCCTTAATTGATTCGGGTGCTACAGCTAACTTCATATCTCTAGGATTTGCTGAAAAAAATAATATCCCACTAGTCTCCTGCTGTTCTTCTCTTGAGGTGGAGGCATTAGATGGTCGTCCTTTGGGACTAGGATCAAACGAGTATCAAACAGAGAAATTACATCTTCTCGTGGGGGTGCTTCACTCAGACAACTTATTTATGTACACCATATCTGCACCTAATCACACCATCGTTCTGGGTTTGCCCTGGCTGCGTGCGCACGAACCATATATTTCATGGAACAAGGGGGAAATTACCCATTGGGGAGATAACTGTCACCAGTCATGCCTGCAAAAGATCGATTCTATTCAGTTCGCCCCAGTAGAAGTTAAACCTGAAACACAGAGTTCCTCACTCTCTCTCATACCTCCCGAATATTCAGATCTAACTGTGGTCTTTAGTAAACAAAGATAACTTCCCGTTATCTCAACCTGAGTAAACCGCTATGCAACAGTACATCGACAAGGAGTTAGCAAAGGGGTTCATTCGTCTATCTAACTTGCCTGTATCTGCTGGCTTCTTCGTTAAGAAGAAACATGTTGCGTCAGCGTCCTCGTTACACGTAAATGTCTAAGTTGGTAAACAAAAACGTGTTGTGGTGTTAACAATGCTTAAACCATTTCCACTGCCTTACAGTGGTACAGTAATGGAGTTCCTTTTCACAGGGGTTGCCCCTGCTACTCTACATCCTAAGGTAAATGTGTTCGTTAAGGGCTCTAAGGATTCATGGCCACCACAGGGATTCAAAACCAGGATCACGGGTCCTTCAGGGTTGGCTCATCCTGATTTTGCCAAGTGGTTGTTGTCCTGAGACCAACATCTTTAATGATGTCCCTGGGACAACAACTGCGCGAGCCAATCAACGTTTACGATGTTATCGTGGTTTTCAAAAGACAGATTGCTGTCTAATATAATGCCTAGTTCTTTAACTGTATTTGCAGGTTGTAATCTGAAATAATACATGTTTTTGGTCCAATAAGTAGTACCTAGGTTTTCTTTGAGTTTAGTAGTAGGAAATTATTTATCATTCACTGTTTTATGTCTTGGATGCACTCTGACAGTTTGGATAGTTGGAAGGTTTCATCTGGTCTGGAGGAAACATATAATTGAGTATCATCTGCATAGCAGTGGAAACTGATTTTGTGTTTTCTTATAATATTTCCAAGTGGCAGCATGTATACAGAGAAGAGTATAGGCCCTAAAACCGATCCTTGAGGTAATCCATAGTTTACTTGTGTAAGGTT
>JAZGTJ010006435.1:0-21625 GCA_036877575.1 Botia almorhae | reverse complement strand
GTGTGGGGGTGGGTATGTGGGTGTGTGTGTATGGGTGTGTACATGTAAATCTTTTCCCACTGAGGTGGCAGTAGCAGTTGGTGTTCTTAAGAGAACAGTAAATAAATATGTTTACATGTTTAACAGCTAGCTTGTAACCTGGCTAAAGATAAGGCTAATATTAGATTCTTATTTAAAAACAGTCCCTAGAAAAAAATGTGTATGCTAGGCTAAGTGCTTAGTGTGTGTGTGAAAGCAGAATAGGCCAAAGTGTAGTAGATGACTCACTAAATTGATGTGTGAGTAAGAGGGAGAGAGAGCAAGAGGGCCCTTCCATCCAGGATATATTTTAAACGTTGAACTGTAGATCTGGCAGCTGGTTTGTTTGGGAAGAAAAATAGATTTACAAGGCACTGAGACAGAGCAGCAGTTAAGGAAATCTACAGGCCTTCAGCCGCACAGCATCTCGCATATATATCCAGTTACCCCCCCACAGACTCCACTCCAACCTCCTACTGCGATCCATTCAACATGTAAAACCCTCACACACACATATGAAGACACTCACACACACTCCGACCACCCCGGAGCATCAACCTCCAGTCGTCATAGAGACCCAAACTGCCGGCTCAGTTCCAGCCATGTTGTGACAGGACACAGGAAGCGTGTGCCGTCCTGGGAGGAAGTATCAAATCAAACACCATCTTTTTCTACTTTAGCAGGAGATTCCGCTCCGGTCAGAGGTGCTTTACGCAGACATTTAAAACTGCCTCGTTGGAAGAGGGGATAAGCGCAGACAAAAGCCTTATTCATCTGGTCCACACCGGAAAACATAATGTTATTGCACAGGCCTGCTTTTTACCTGAGGGACGGAGAGACGGGCCGCACTCACAGTGAGAGAGAGAGAGAGAGATTGACATTGAGAACAAAAGTGAGAGAATTCATTTTTCATGGTGTCGTTTTGTTCATTCTCTACAGAATTAGGTGGTGAGAGATCGAAATAAGGGGATGCAGGAGAATGGAAAGATACTAAACAAAGAAGAGGAACCTTCTTACTTTCACCAGGCCTGGGACCTGAGAATGTGATTGGCCATGAAGAAACGGCGCGACAAAATGAATTCCACAACATTCACAGGAATACACACATGCACGAAAATACGAGCTTGAGCGGACTGAGTTTGCAGGAACCCGCCTTTGTTTTCCATTTCATTAATACTGTGTAGACACAGATTTGATCATGTTTATTCATAAGAATGAGAAACAGTTGCATAATTACTATTAGGCTGTTAGATCGTTAACAGCAAATGCAGAGTTGAAGGACCTGATGTGTATGATTATGTCATAATCATGTATGCTTCATAACCCAATCAGCTCGCTGTCAAGGAGAGCAGTAAGTCAGCATGCATTGGTGGTTGGCCTTAATGTTGAACATGTTTTAAGTAGACCATATAACCTTGGCAATGTTTCAGGAAGGCTTTGCGCAGTTCTCCCCAATCTCATGCCCCATCATGCTACATAAGCTACTTTGACACAGAGGTATGGGCCTGTAAATGTTTCCCCCTTTACCTCGCCCAGCATGATGCCCTAAACTCTCCCTTCCCTCACCTCTGGAATCCCACACACCCCTGTGGTTTTTGATCACTATTTTGCAGATTATCAAAGCCCTATAGCTCAAATCTGTTGCTGGGTGTGTTCATGGGTGTTCGGATGTGGGTCACTCTGAAACAGGGGGTTTCCTTGTGAATAGCTGAATGGCACAGATGGAGCTGCTGTTGTGTCAGAAAGCGATGGTGTGAATAGAGGAAGAGTTAGCATGAGCTGTGCAATGGATTCAAGTCTTGTGTTACACCAGAACGGGCCCGTTGTGGTTAAATATCGACCCTACAGCGTATTCTTTACGAGATGGCTCACAAGATTGTTTGCATTCATAGTTCTGCATTGGTTTGCCTGCTTCGTTCTGCAATACACAGCCAAAACGCTAGCTGGCAAACACATTCGTACCTCATCTTTTTCTGTTGCTTCATGCACTCCAGTATTTCCATTCCAAGATTCGATTTCTCACCACAAATTAAGCAGTCCATCTGGCATTCTTTTTTGCTTTGAAAATTTAGTATCATGGAGGCTCAGGACTTCCTTGGCCAGTGTTTCTTTGACTTGTTCTATGTTTGAGAACAGTAAGAGGTGCAAGGAAAAGTGTACGATGACGTGCAAAGCTACCTTATATATTTATTTTAGTCATAGATTTCTTTTAATCATCCTAGTGGGGGTCTGATTATAACAGCAGATCAATCACAGCTGCATGGTCTGCTGTCATGGTCTGCATAGGTAAAGCGCAAAATCACATTTTTGAAAAGGCCACAACTGCTGTAGCTTCTCTGAGCCTTCACCGTAAGTTCAGGCAGGAAGTTTCACCGCTGAAAGTGGAGAAATATCAGTTAATGACTGATGAAATTACAGCATCATGTTCGTTCTAGAGGAGGGAAGTGGAGAAGTGAGGGTTCAATATGAGACTGAATGAGAGGCAGGCTGAAAGAGCAGGGCTTCATGGGTGGTTCCATCTGTTGCTTTTGGTTTCGTTGAATGACTGACAGGGGCGTCATGCAAATGGGAAATACAGAGAGCAGGAAAAGACAGGAACTCTAAATGCTGCTTTCTCTGGCCACACACATGCACATGTTCTCCACACAGCCATGCTCAAAATGCTTATTTTAACAACAGTGTCTGCCTTTGTTGTATTTCCTCCTAGAAAATTAGAATGATGAATCGCTTGTGAAGCTGATACTGGACAACTGACAAATAAACACTTTTCTGAGTAATAATTTTATTATATGTTTTACCACACTTTATGACAATCCGTGTGCCATCGAAATAAATTTTGTGACCCTGCGTTTAGCATCAGCTATCAAAGGGCAAAGCCTGTAGCCAGAGAGAGGGTCGTACCAAGCTTCTGTTTAACGTCCATTGCAGTGCATGGTGTAGGTTACCTAAGGGGTGTCACTGTGATGAATGGCCCGGCATGGCATTCTAAAATGTTTATGCTTTTTTGGTGTTATTGCATGTAACTGGCGGCCACAATCAGGCTGTTTGGGGAAACCAGATTGGCTCAGCTATTATAGGAGACATGAAAGGTTGGGGAAGTGTGTCTATGAGCTACTGAAACAGTCCCTGATTAAATCTCTGAATGTTAAAAACCTCTCTCTTTCACTCTCTTTGGTATCTTGATTGTTTTTTCTGGACAGAAATGAGATTAGATTGAGGACCAATGGAGAAGTCTCATGATTTTCAGAATTTGTGTCTCCTCTAGAGATTTGAAACAATGTCTCAAACTGTGGTCTCAGGTACCTGAACCTAAAGTTCTTCTAAGATAATTATCAGAGCTAATATGAGATCCAACCACATTACCTATTTCAACATTCAAGACAATAAAAATAATTATAGAGCTACTATAGAGCTTGAAAAATTAAAGTTTAAACTTCAATTAAACTTAACAGAAAATTCAACAGTCATTATGGAAATAGCAACTTACAAATTTTTTGTGAGCATAATATCACATACTATCTCTTTTACAAAGTACAACAAATTTGACCCACCATTTAATGAGTGTTTCATTAATGGCAGTCATATGAAGTACATAGTTTATGAAAACAGGAAGTTACCATTACATAATAACTGGATGATATAAAAAGGGAATGTATAGTCATTTGTAAATATGCATTAATGAAAAATAAATTTTTACTTTGCAACAATATTACAAGGTGCTATTTAAATAATTATCCATTTAAAACAATTAGGGACTGATTAGATCTTACAATATCTGTTCACATATGTGCTTATGCAATTCATTATGTTTTGTTTTTTCAGCTTTTATTGTCCTTTGGGGTGTGACTCCTTTCCAAATGCTTCCGGTAACATCTTTGACAAAAGCAGGTATTTCCCAAATGCACAAGTCACAAAAATGATGATCAGTGTGTCACTACAGGTGCTGTAGTTCTCTGTTGTATCTGTGTCATATCTATGCATATAGAGATTGTCCACAGTTAAAATAATGCATACATTTCAAACAAAAGGCTTCTTGCATGGTGTCTGTTAAGATGTGTTTTTGAAACTATTAAAAATATTTTACACATTTTTTGTTTTATTTTTAAGTGAGCTTTTACAAACGCTATCGTTGAGCAGAGCTGCTGGATATATTTTCATAACCTCTCCACAGGAACTCCTTGGATTCAATGACAACACAGACAGCAGGGCTGATGGAAGGACTGGATGGGGAAAGTATAGTAGAGGACGCATATTAAAGAAAGTACAGAAAAGAGAGAAAGGGGACAATGATGAAACCGATAGAAGCAGAAAAGGCATAAAGAGAGAAAGCGAAATTGACAAAAGACAGAAAGAAATAGAAGAAGAAAAGAGAAAGCCTGAAAAGAGGAGAGAAGTAATTGACTGAAGTTGGGTGGCAGAGAGACTAGTGTGTTAGTGGGCTCTCTAACTCTCTCTAATTGGAGCTGTATTCAGACCTGGCTTTAGTTCTCAAACTTGCTAATGGAGCGTAAAACTCACACACACACAAACACACACACACACACACACACTGTTTGTCTCTATACAGCTACAGCGGATAAGTGTTGCTGGGCTACAATGTGAATAGATCAGAAAGAGATTCAACACCTCCCATGGAGAACATTCACCACCCTATTACATCTCTGCTTGTAATACCCCTCTTGCTCATTCATTCATACACACATGGTTTCCAAAAAGTTACATTAATAGTGGATGTAATCAAAGAGGGTTGAAGGAAGCAACGTGTGTTTGACTGTGTGCAAATTTCTGTTAGCTGAATGTTGCTTTTAATATTCTGATCTGATGATGTCATTGGGACCAAACTTGTAATCCTAAAATGTGTTTTATGTGGTAACTGGTTTTAATTAACTGGTTTTATTCAAGTCAAAGATATAATTTCTAAGATATAATAAATCTAATCTTGGGGTACATCAATGACGGTTATTTTGTAAGGTTGTAATAGCGCCATAAGTATACTACTCCACATTTTCATTTTTTACACTGTAGCCTCAAGAGTTTTCTGGATTCACCTCACTTGACCGTTCTGTGTTTTTGTATCCAGAATAAGAATGTGCAGATTTTCTGTGCTTTATTTTGGCTCTCATTCTGATTAGTTAGCACTATATGGGTAAACACATAGTGGCAGTAAATAATAACTGTGATCAAATCAGTTTAGTTTTCATCATCCTGCAATTTGCCTAAATGTTTGTATAGCATTAGTTATTTAGAGGTTGTTTGTATTTGCATTATAACCCTAATATGATAAAAGATTACATTGAAAGATTACAACTGTATACAGTGACTGCATCACAGCGCTGGTGGCAGAGGCATCATACTGGAGTTTTCTTACAGTATTTGTAAGTTTTACTGTAGATAAGTGTTGCTGGCAGTAGACATATGACCACCTATGTTTGTGTATTGTTCTTTGGTCTATCCACTCAGTCTTAAAGTACTGTCTTAGTGGCTCTTTTGTTTTTGTGCTTCGTCAAAATAATAAAAGTAACATTTTTGCTGATAAAAGTGACAGGCCAAAATATAGTATTTTTTATTTGTATGTCTTCCACAATCTTACTACTATTATTATTATTGGTGATAATAGTAATAGTATATAATGATACTTCCATTTCTTTTGTAAACAAAGAGTCTATATAAAATCTATTAGGTTTTGGACAGAAGTAAAACAAAATGTGACATGTTTTTGACTTTTTTTGACGCTTTAAAAATGTAATATTTTCTGACGTTGTAGTACACGTCGCGAGGGATTTAGAGCCGATTCCCTTCGTTTGGCACAAGCGTCTTTTCTTGATCTGTTATTTGAGTTATATGTTGCCAAACAAGTATTAGTTTAATACTTTATAGTTTAATAAATTAGTTTGGAGCACCTTAAGATTTAAGATTTTCATAATTTTCTGGTAACAAGCAATTAGCAGAGTAATGATTCAGGAACAAAAAGGAGGCAAATAAGACAACGTAGGAAAACAACAACAATAATAATTATATATATTTTATAATACTAAGATACATTTTAATAAATGTATTATTAAATAAATAATACATCATCCTTTTAATAATGCATTAAATATTATTAAAAAGTATTGTTGTTGTTGTTATAATTGCTATTATATTTAATAGATTTAGTTATAACGTAGTTACTCCTTGGTTTAATTTAATCACAGCACAACCTGGCTCATTTTTAAATACATTACAAAGCGCGTGTAATTGTGACCAGATACTGTTTTGTTTCTATTGTACATAAATTGCAATGGTTTAAGAGCAGTCTATAAAAATGCGCATAAGACAAAACAATGCAATTAGTGATTTATGACCATAATATACCTAACGTTAAACAGCATTTTATAACATGAACAACCGTTAGGAGATGATTATAGCAAAACTATTAAAACTGAATTAAGAAAAGCAAGAAAACATAAGTGCACAGGTCAAGCATATGATTAAAAAATTAATATAGTGAATGCAGCTCTTTATGAAAAATTATTTTACATTACCATGATAAGATTTCGATAAGAATTCTAGAAACAATAATAGGTACATTAACATCTGCTACTGACTTACTGAACAATATTTAAGAGATGATGTGTCTCTCACTCACTGATGGTGAGTGTATGTGTGTAATAGCTAGGCGCCCTGTGGAGATGCATGAAGATGAAGGTGCATGGTTATTATTTCAAAATGATACGATGCAGTAGCTACTAATTCTTGAGATTCATTTAAATGAACGTCTTGCAGCCTAAATAATTATTGTTGGGGGTTTTATTTAAAAGCGCGAAGGTTTAGAGACTCGGGATCGCTCCCCTTTAGCTTGTCCACTACTATTTTGTAAACACCCGCATGCTCGCATAGCATTTACTTAAATGCAAACAAAATTATATCTGAATGGATACACGTAAAAAGTCTGAAGTTCTCCGTTTAAAAACGGGGGAATTATGAGTCATTGTAAATGCATAAATGTGTCGATTTTATTTATTTTTATCTGTGCACTATTTACCTTTGTCATTTTTGTCTCCAGTCAGCAGTAGCATGGTTACATCACTGTGACACTATATTCTAATTGTGTGAATGTAAGCGTGCGAGCGCTTCCTGCTCCATTAGCCCACTGAACTATCTCCATTGTGCATTTCCTTTGCGTCTACCCAAGATACACATATTTTGCGCTTCTGTGCGCTCAGTCTCCACACACAGCCACAAGGAAACACAAAAACAAGTTTTGAAATGAGTAGTTTAGTTTTATTTTTAGTATCATTTCAGTATGAACTATAGTTAATTTAAACAACGTCCCCTTTGAACGTGGTCCACATTTGATTGCCTAAAAATATTTTTCATCTGGGTTGGTCTTAAACGTGTTCTATTGTGGTCTTTATTGCCGTCCTTTGAAGAAGTTTATCTATAATTACAAACAATTATCCTGTATAAGCATCCAAATAATTATGATGGCTGAAGTTCAGCGAACTGCGCACATAAGGAATAAGGATTTGGCCCTGTGTTAAGCTGATCGCTTTTCCTTTTCTACTGTCTCTAGTCCGTTGTGTAAATTGAATTCTGGCCCTTAGAATGACCGCAGATGACAAAAAGAAAAAGTGTAGAGGAGTGTACTCCCATGGACAGGGCCAGCTGGATCAGATCACGCCGATTATCATCGACCTGAGGGCAGGAAAACGACACGTTTCTCACCCCAGTGACACTGTGTTGTAGCTGGGTTGTAATTACGGAGATAAACGTGGGAAAGAACACGCGACATGTAGGCCACGATGTAAAAACGACATTGCCGCTTCTGTTGTCTGCTACTGATGAATGAATATAACAAGAATGTTAATTTAAGTTACTTTATATAAAATTAAATGTACAGGCCAGCCACTAAATGTCACCATTATGTCTTCTGTGATCATGCAGAAAATACTGGAAAATTATTGATTTGATTGATGAGATTATTTCAGAGTGGTGTTACGAATACAAATATGTACGGAATAGTTAGGAAAGGATTACAATTTACTATTACCTTTCCATTTATGTAAACGATTTATATAGTTCTACTAGAGTGTTGTCCAAATTACAGAATGTTTAATTAACAATAAGAATTTTGTGTATTAGGTAAAACAAATTATGAACTATTTTGTTTTATATTAGGTAGCAAACTGCTATTAAGTTCTAAGTCAGCCGTGTTATCTATTTCGATGCTTTATAACTGGTATATTCAAACTTTAAAGGCAGAATTTCTGTAGTTGAGATTTATTTCTAAGCTTCAAACACAGTGTGCCACCACCGTGTAATGTCAAGTAGCACTCGGATTCCCCTTACCTCAAAGCATAGGCATAGTGTTTGGATAAGCAACTCGCATTGTACTTTCTATCTATAATTGGTAAATGGGCAGCACCGATGTACAAGAGTGTCGGATCGCTATAACTTTTTAGTTTTTCTTTAATAGAGTGACCACAACAATTCGCACAGAGACCTCGGTTCATAGACACCCATCAAAAATCACTGTATTGGGCGTCCTGGATCATTCTGTCTGGAGTAAAAGCCTTATAGCGAATATGTCTTATCAGAGAGCTGAAACAAAAACGTGTTTTTTCTTGTCATTTCACAACAGCTCGTTGGTAACCTTTACAATAGGGTTAACTGCGCCTCCATATGTCCTCTGTCTCTCTCTTAAAAACACGTTTTGTCTTCGAGCAATGCATGACGCCATCGATATCTCGTCAAATGCTGCTACAGCAAAAATGGCAATCATTGACACACACAAACAACTTTTCTGTCCCTGTGTAGTTAAATGATCAATTACTATTGTTGTTTATGCGGTTGTTTTGTCGTCATTTATAATTTTGTTGTTGTTCATCTTCTGTATAAATGCCCTATAGGTTGACTAATCTTAAATCATGTAGAGTAACTAGTGCTTAATACTGATGAGGCCTCTTCAATTAGAAGTGGCTATATCAATGCGCTGTATCCTGTCATGGCTGAACTGTTTTTTGTTAATACCAAGTGAAAAGGCAGTTATCTGTTGTGCACATTTAATCGTTTAACCTATCAATAAGGTAATTTCCACTCATCTTGCTTTGTAAAACAATATTTATTATTAATGAAAAACAGCTCGTGTAAAAATATCACACTCAGAGTATACAATATCAAACAACATTGTTTATTAGGCTACTGAGAAGTACACGTTGTATAAAAATGCTCGATTTCAACCCCCCTGAACGGTCATTACAAAGTACAAATAAAAAAATCAATTTGTCAAACTAGAAAACATCCGTGTTTTCATACAGAATATATCGTAGACATCAGACAATGTATTTTATAGCCTTATCAAAAATGTTGTCCTGAGACGCCCTATGCCGTGATTACCACAATCACACTGACAACGAAAAGTTCGTGGGGGCAAAAATTAGATTTAACTAAAATGTTAACATAAATATATATTTCTTATTTCACAGCTTGAATATAGGCACGAAAGTGTTAATGTCCCAACATTCAGCTGCTTTTTAATAAAGAAACAAAACAATACAAAAATAATCCTACCTTAAACACAGGAGTGTATCGCTTTAAAAATGTGTGAAGTTTATTTAAGAAATTAACAGCCACTTGTGCCACTGACAATCCGGTTTGCGTAGGTTTCGTGTAAAGACGTTGGTCCGTGCAAGACTCCCGGTAACGGATGTGGCGGATTTGGGGAGTGCTGAGACGCGAGGATCGGCGGCAGCAAAGGGACCACCGGGGAAGTCCGTGAGGCACAGCTCGAGTGCGTAGGGCTTAAAGAGCTCCCAATAATGCTGTCTATGGAGAAAGGTGAACGGTGAACCGGGGATTTAGCTGCAGTCTGTATAGGGGAGGAAAGACCGGGACTTAGAGATGGATAGAATCGGGAACGAGCGAGGTCTGTAGTGGTTGGCATAAGGGAAGGCGCGGGGATGAGAGTTCCGGTGTGATGATGCCGGGACGGGGGCGGCAGCTGCTGCTGTTGCTGCTGAAAGGCAAGAAGCGCAGAATGTGCGTGATAGGACTGAAGCTGTAGACCGTATCCGCAACCGTAAGGTCCGTAACCGTACGCAGCCGCCGCGGGGAGAAAGCCTCCGTGTTCCCGGAGAAGTTCGGGCGCCTGCTGGCGTTTAAAGCGTTTCCGGCGCCGTAGAAAGCTCCCGTTATCAAACATGTCTGCTGACTCTGGGTCCAGTGTCCAGTAGTTGCCCTTTCCAGGGTTCCCTGGCTCCCGCGGTATCTTGACGAAACAGTCGTTTAAGGACAGGTTGTGTCGAATCGAATTCTGCCAAGCTGGGAACTTTTCCCGGTAGTATGGAAATCTGTTACTAATGAAGTCACATATCTCGCTTAACGTCAGACGCTTCTTCGGACTTTGGAGTATTGCCATGGTGATGAGTGCGATGTAGGAGTATGGGGGTTTCACCAGGGTGTTTTTAGTCGTTGGCTTGTAGGGGTCCCGTGCGTTGGAGGCATCCTCGCAAGGCGGAGAACCGGTGAGAAGGATCTCGTCGTGCATCTGAGCCACTTCGTCCACGTAGGAGCGCATGTGGCCGTCACCATCATCTCCCTCCCCAACCACGTCGATGTCGGTCTCCTCTGAGAGCACAGACGCATCCGACATCTCGGAGCTCAAAGTCATGGCTCTCTCGCGCAGCCGCGCGGTCCCAGATGGGCTACGGCGGAGAAGCGCAGGGCGTGTTAAGCCTGCGTGTTACCTGCGCTCTTGATTCGAGAGAACTCATAAGATGCTTTGGGCAGATGCGCGACAGGCAAAGACGACGTGCCAGTGTGTCAGTGCCATAGGCTTTCACTGGATTAATGTCGGCTCTGAATCAAGAGGTCGCCTAGATCTTAACATCCACACGCTTATTCTATCGGGGGAGTATTGGGGTAGACCCTCCGAAAGGCCAAACCAGGATTCCAAAGAGGGCGGACCTTTACTTGCGCTTTATACTACCTCCCTGGTCACATGACAACAAAGCGTCACCATTGCTACTGAAGAGATAAAAAACATCAAGCAGACGGTCTTTGAAAAATTATTCAAACAACTGTGAAGTTCATATCTATCTTTAGTGGTCGGCAGCGCTTATTCCGTAATTTCTTGGGATTTTTCATCTCCTGGGTAAAATGCGACTTCCTTCTTTAATAGCCTAATGATTCGGAAGAAGCTCAGCGCACTGAGCAGCACGATGTAATGGTAGGACCCTCCCCTATTATATATATAATAAAATACAATACAAAGAAAGCAGTAATAAATGATTTTACTGTACTGTACTGTACTGTATTGGGGACTGTTAAATGTCAGGTTTCTGTACATAATTGTAATTTTGGATGTGGATTGTTTATTTTTGAAACGCTTTCACGAATTCACTGGGTTTTATGTCCGCCTTACTACGTATAGTAGTTTGCGTGACACAGGAGCGCCCTAGATCATCCGCGAGCCATTGGTAATGGAAAAAAAGTCAGCTGTTAACTCGCATCAGTCACGCGGATCGCAAAAGAGTACAGGCCCAAGTGCTCCAAATTGTCATATCCATAATTAATATTTTTAATGGTTAATTGGCATTTATACATTTTACTATTTTTCCAATTTTAGTGTTAATCCAGTAGAATATTTTTGAATAATCAAAATATTACAAAAAATAAAAATAATAAATGAGAAATAAAAACACAACACTGATTTAAAATGACACGTGCGCCCAGCTTGCACATGGGCCTAAATTAAACAACTAAAAATAATAAAGTCGACGATAATAAAACCATGAAAAAATATTACCACTTAAAATACCAAATTAAACATTAACAATTTGTGATTTTTATAAAATAAGCAGGATAAACCAGTCAATATTAAAGAATGTAACGGGGATCACAATAATCTTCATATAAACGTATTTTTGAATGAAAACAGGCCTAAACTGTTTATTTATTCCTTTTAGTGATAGTGTTTGTCTTTGTCATCTGTATATTTTTGTTTCCCACGTCTGTTTTTACACAGTATCTAAAGCCGAACATATTACTCTCAAAGGCTGAAAAACATTAAAGAGAAAATCTGTTTATTGCTGAGCACATTGCTGAGCAAAGCACTTAAAAACATTGCATTAAAAAGACTTAAATGGCATGTTTTGCGTATAGTGTTTTTTCACTATTCTACCTTGAATAAACAATTAAAACTTCATGAATTTGAAAAACAGTTATCAAAACGAATTAAATAGTTTTTTAATGTAATTCTTTGATAGTGGAATTAATTTTAATGTAACTGTTTATAATAATAATAATAATACAAATAATAATACAAATAATTAATACTGTATTATTGTTTATTTCTCATTTTTGTATTGCTTATATTATTGCTTTATTTTAATGACTGTTCAGAGAAAAGACAAATCAACAACGTTTAAATATGAAACTAATTAAAATAAGAATAAACGTAGAGAAATTGCATTGACAGTTGGTTACTAAAACAACTTGTGGTAGGAGTGATGAAAACATACTTGTCCAAAATACACAACACTGACCCAAACTTGTCCTAAAATTTAAAAAAATCTGAAAATGAATCATATTTTCATTCATTATTACAGTTCGATGTTGGTTCTGACAGATGCAGTGGGTTTAAGGGGTAATTTTGTATGATGGCATAAACATCTGGTCCGGTTTGATGGCCGTTTTATGGCGACTCATGTGGTCAGGTTTGCACATATATATTACCGGATCACGCTCTAAAACTTTCACCTACTCTGTTCCTTTGTGGTGAAATGAACTCCCAGCCTCCACCCGAGCTACCTGCAAAAAACAACTCAAAACTCAAAACACACCTGTTTCGCGGACACCTAACCAATCGCTAACTCGCTTAAAGAAAAAGTTTTTCATCCTTTCTCTAGTAACAGAGTACAATATTCACTTATAAATGTAGCTTGTAGTCGCGGTTTGTTGTTGCTAAGGACAAAATGTTTAATGCTCTCATCGCTTGTAAGTCGATTTTGATAAAAGCGTCTGCTAAATGAATACATGTAATGTAAATACATATTTACATTACCCAAAGCTGAAAGAGTGCCATCTCGCGGCAGATTTATCAGTCTGATGCCACTGTAAACCCTTTTATCTGTTCACGCTGTTCTGAGTTTCAGCCACGGTCAGTTTGTGTCTTGCAGTTTTATGTATTGTTATTTAGAAAAATATAAAATCTCTGATAGGTTTGATCAAATCCGTTAGTACGTTTTGATAACTAAACCCATACACAAAAACTCAAAAAACGTATACGCAAAAGGTTTTATAAAAAGTTTATAACAAATAAACATTAACAGTATTTGTAAACAGTCCGTTGTTTTTTCGAAGTATTTTTAAATTTGTTGTCTTCTTAATTGCTGGTATAAAATGCCTGGAGTAAGTGAAATTATTCACAGAAAAAAATGATGACAGTTTTGATGACAGTGACTGTAACTGTGCTGTGTGAGAGATAATACCAAATTTTGCAGCAAATGATGATGTTGTTGTCAAATGAACAGAAGATCAATCATTTGTGGGTTACATAATCACAATTACATAACTTTGTTTTACTAATTTTAATTAAAAAACGAATCTGAAATCATTAAACATGCTTACGGTTGGTCACAGAAAACATTTACGATTTAGATCAAAAGTAGTCTATTAAATCTTAGAATAGCTGGTTTATTCTGGCTGTTTGTTTCGGCAATATTCATAGGAAGCCACGCAAATTAAATATAAAGTTCGGTCTAATTATGGAATTTGCATGGGGAAAGGTAAACATAGCGTTACCTCTTTTTGATTTGTAGGACATTTTAATATTACCTCCTATCAAACAATGTTAACAAATGCTCATAAATTCATGCAATAATCAAATCCCATGTTGGCTATTTAAATACAGCCTAAAAACTAACATTTGGTTAATAGCTGAGGGTTGGACAATTCATTGGGATGGCATCGTCAGGATATCACAATGACTGGAAGTGGTGTACCAAATGAATCTGCGTAATTGTTATAAGCATGCGAGTGATTTAAATGGAGTTTTGAGAACTGGGCGCCGTGAGCCGGGTCACGGCTCGTATGTGTGGCTAAACCACATCTGAAGTGCCTCTAAAGTCCCGAAGGGGTGTGCCCATGCGCTTTCCGTGTCACGGGACACCATGTAAACAGGCCCCATGAAGGAAAACTTAATCTCTCCTCTCGATGACAAATCCCATGAATGTAATCTGAATTTTCGAGATCTGTAGGGATTAGCGCGTGTTCATAATTGATTTTAAAAACGCACAACATGAATTTGGTGAAGACAAACCTGGTAAGTCAATGTGTATGTGTATGTTCCTGCCTGTGGGTGCTCCTAATGTGAATATACTGAGAAATGTGAAAAAGCACGTCTTACGTTTTATTTCTTATGCTTTATGTATTTAATTTTGTTTATAATATTCCTTCTCACACAAATTCTCTCCAAATTTAGATTTTTACCATGTCAAAACTTCATTTGTGCTAATGATTTCTCCATATGCAAATCCAGATTTAATTTCATGGTATGTAGACCCTTCCAAGTTATTCTTGTTTCTTTCAGTGTAGGGCTGTAAAATGATGATTTAAGGCGTCATGTTAATCTATAGATGTTGATTCGCAGGCTAATTTTCCTACATTCGTTGTAGAATCATTGCTATATCTTATTTACTCCGGCCTTTTAATATAGGCAATTGAAAACAGGCTTTGAGATTCAAACACATTAAAGGTTCATTGTCGTTCATTGTCGCAATGTGTGTTCTATAGCTATAAATGCACGTTTATAGATTTTTCATGATTTAATGAGGTTTCACCATATGAAATGACTACTAACAGATGTTACTTACGTTTATAAAATGTTATGGTCATCTAAGGAATGAAACAATTTAATCCGTTAGTACTATTTTGACTTGTAGCCTCCTACTGGGACCAAGATTTTCACAATAGGTTTTAAAAAATTAATTGCGTTTATAAAATATAATCGGACGACATTATTTAATGTTGTTACGTAATTTATAACTCTCTTTTAATTTTAGACGTTTATCTGGGACGCAGCTTTATTTTACAAAAAAAAACCCGACAATACCATCTATTCTTGGCCCTGGGTGCAGGAAGGCAGGCATGCTTTCTAGTTCCTGCCCTCTGCAGCGCATTTTAGCCGTATCGTCACTTCCGTCTTCCTCTTTCGCTTCCATCTTGCTCTCCGCGTGTGTATGCTGCTAGCGTGCAGGTCAGTGAGGAGCTCTAAAATACTCTATTTACAGCAAAACCACTCCTGGTTTCGAGGTTCAAAGTAAATAAGTACCTTATTTACCAAAAGCGACTGGTGTTTTATAGGATTCACTCGCGGAAAATGCCGCAGTCGGCTCGGGTGAGACGTGGGCCTGAGAGCGCACGAGACTAGCGGTCCTGCTAACACACTGCAAACAAACTCCACCGATCGGTCTTATATTGTTACATTCATATTTCCGTATTAACATTATATAACGGTAATATGGTTCCTTGATGACGTTTGATTTAATACAACGTTGTTACGGATTTTACCGGCAGCTTCTCACGATTATCGGCTGGCTAACTTTTCTTTGTGCTTTTCTTTCTCTGGCTTTTTGTTTATTCACAGACAAAAACATTACACTGTTGATTTTGAAACTTTGGATCGCTGGGTAAAATTATTTAGTTGGAAGTGTTTAATAGTGCGTAATCCGTATGACATCTATCTGACTTGGAACTGTTGAGTATGGCCGCATGACCGCCACTGCCTCAGCAGGCGTGACAAACTGACTCCTGTCTTGTGCTTATTAGGCCTGAAAACCCCATTACTTATTAATTCCACATTACTATCTTTCTCTCTTATTGTGCGTGAAATGACGCAAGTACCTGATTTTAACATTTGTTATGCCTGCTTTAAGTTGGACTAAACAAAATTGTCTGCATTTGTCATTCTGACAGCGCCCCTTGAACTCCTTTTTTTTTTTTAAATCTTAGTTCAACATCACGACATATTGCGTTGTTTTACAGATGAAAGAAACGATAATGAACCAGGAGAAATTAGCCAAGTTGCAGGCACAAGTCCGCATCGGAGGAAAGGTAAGGCTTAAAGTTGCTTTGTTGAGGCGCGTCAAAGAAAACGCCCATTGAGTTAGTGGCCTTGTATACATTTATTTAACAATTATAAGGTAGAGTAACACCTTTACAGATGTATTGTTGGCATATTTTTTAATAGGGCACTGCCCGCAGAAAGAAGAAGGTGGTCCACAGAACAGCCACTGCTGATGACAAAAAGCTTCAGTTCTCCCTGAAGAAACTGGGAGTAAACAACATCTCTGGCATTGAGGAGGTGATGTATTCAGCTAAACAAAACAATACTGTTATAAGTCCCATATGTATCATTATCTATTGGCTTCAGTGTGCACCAGTGCTGTAAACTTTTAATGAAAATTTGCTCAGTGTTACATTGTTGTTTTGCAGGTCAACATGTTCACAAACCAGGGCACAGTGATTCACTTCAACAATCCCAAAGTGCAGGCCTCACTGGCAGCTAACACCTTCACCATCACAGGCCACGCAGAGACCAAACAGCTGACGGAGATGCTGCCCTCTATTCTTAACCAGCTGGGCGCTGACAGCTTGACCAGCTTGCGCAGACTTGCTGAGGCTCTACCCAAACAAGGTGTGTGATTCAGGTCTTGAAAGTAGGTCAGATTTCAAAATGTAACTGAATAAATTTAATCTTACCCCACTGGTTATGTTTGCGCCACAAAGTTGATGTTACAAAGTTCAATACAAGGAAGCATGTGAAATCTGTCAAACACAAATACTACCACCATATTTGATTCATATACATGTTTAAAGACTACTTAAATACTGTTATTTACAATTTTATAATTATAATAAATATAAATTTAATTTATTTGGCTCATAAATTGTTTTCATGATTCAAAATATGTGCCTGATGAAAGAAACAAAGCCTCATTTTAAGTAACAGTCCATTTATAGGATTGCAGTTGTGTGCCATTAAGTGGTACATAACACAAAGTGTCAGTTTTTGCTGATAACAGGTGTAAGCACATGTATGGGGGAGGGGTGTTTTACTTCTGGTCTATCTGTTTTTACACTTGAGAATGTATTTAGACCCTGTATATGGACACAATGCATTAACAGCATATTTCAGAAACAGACTTTTCTTAAACGGCTTTTCTTAAAAGCCAGTTATGATTAACTGTTCTACGCAAAATCATACTATATAATGTAAAGAACATTCTGTGAAAAATAACCTTTATCTTTAATATCAGTGAAATGATGCTTTTAATCTTATAAATAATGATTTTTAGCCTAGCTTTCACAGACAGCGTCACATGAATCGTCTTGTTTGAGCTGTTTTGTTTGTTTGGTGTGATTCATTTATAAATCCTTGAATTTAGTAGGAGTGAAATTTCTTGTTCTGTTGGGGCTTATGATGAAACCTCTGAGCTGATGGATCCATAATTTATATGTTGAGTTATGTTGTCATGGTAATAGATATTTTGTAATCTCTCATGGCAATAGTGGAAATGTTATTTTAATTGATGACAGTAAATGTTTTAGTGTCCCAACCAACAGTGAAATGGTTTATGGGTATACAATTTGACCCTTTTTTCCATTGTTGCAGCTGGTGATGGAAAGGCACCAGTAGCAGGTGGAGAGGAAGATGATGACGAAGTTCCAGGTCGGTGTGGCACTAAAAACCTCTATTCCCCTTTAATTTTTCATCTTAATTCTCAACACAAATGCTGGTCCTTTGCTTGTATGCTTCTATTAAAACTTTATATATATGCCTCCTAGTTTGAGGTCCACAATTATTACCAGCTGGCTTTTTGTGTGTGTTGTAATGTAAACGGCACACATGCTTGTGTCAGTATAGTGACTTTGTGGTGTAGTCAGTCCAGAAAACTGATTTAGATAGGTCATTTTTGGCTCTTACAGTGCCATCTTAGATGGGTGTTTAAAGTCTCTGTTGTTTATGAGTGCTGAAAACTTAGTTTGCTTTTTTTTTTTAAAGAGAAGAGGGACACATAAGGTTGCTATTACAATCCCCCTCATCTCCTCCCCAAGTCCACTCCAGTCAGTAACCTGAGTCTTGCAAATGCAAAGTATGATTACATCTCAGACACTGCAAAATAAGCTCGCCAGCACAATGACAAAAGGGTTAACCGCTTGCGCCATTGTGCCCATTCAACCTTTTGTGTCCCCTCTGAAAACAATGTAATTTCTGCCTTCTGTTAGTGATTTCCATTCTTGACACCCTGGAGCAAAATAGTTGATGTTTCATTTATCAGATTTCATCTCATAAAAGGCAACCTGCTTTTGATCCTCTTTGGATCCATTTTTACAGCTGTGGACTTCTCAGTCCCACAGTGCTCATTTATGTTTGCTGTGGAAAACACACTCGTGACCCCACAGATGGGCAGATATGTTTCTGTAAGCACTCACAGATTGTTTCTTAAAGGTGATATTTTGTTGCTGTCATTTTCACACGATTTCATGTTCGGCCTTCACGGTTCCTTTGAATTGGCATTATCTGTATGATGTTGACCTTTGATGTCTGTTTTCTCTCTTTACAGATCTCGTGGAGAATTTTGATGAAGCTTCAAAGAATGAGGCAAATTAACTTCATGGGAAGGAAATGGCGTTTGAAATCTCTGGTCTCAGCAGAGACATGGGACTCCCCACCCCACCCCCGTTTCTTTTATAAATATATTGCATCCCTGACTTCTTTTCTTGTGCACTGCTTTGACCCTCTCATGTCAAGCTGAGAGTGTGAGATTGTTTGTACCACACAACTTCATGCACAGTTTTATGAATGTGTGTGTGTTTGCTTGTGCGGTTCAAGAGGCATTTTTGCCTCCACCTTCCATTACTGAGGCTTAGTTGTTTGTGGCACGAATCAACATCTGGAAATAAACATTTGTTATTGACAAAGCTTAATAAATATATCATTGTCTTTATTAGGGTTGAGGTTTTAAGCCAACATGAAGTGTAACACAACTTTAACCCACAGTTAAAAAATGATTGCGGTTTTTAGATAATTCTCTAGCTATAAAGTATTTAAATGAATAGGCCTTTAGATTGTTTCCTTTAGATAAGCTGACTTTAAAGGTAACATGACCTGTGGTTGTAAAAAATGTTTCCTTAAAACGTGAAAGTTACTAAGAAAAACAATTCCGACATCTTTGTTTAAATGTTTTAGTGTTGTAGCACCAAATGTACAATCCCCAATGTACAAACTTGAACAAAATCTTGCAAAGGTGCAAACAGCAATGACAAATGTTAACTATATTTTAACCGTAAACCATTTTTTAACCTAATTAATTCTCAAGTGGCCATAATTTGGGTTACCTGAATGGTTTTAAGACCTATTCATAATATCAGTAGTTTGTGAAACAGCTTATTTGTGGCAAGTTTATCTTTTCAGGTACACAATGCAACCTAGGTAAATCTGTTAACCAGGCCCAAAACCACATTGTCAAAACTACATAAAAACTACATATCACACAAATTTGGATGTCAGCACTTCACGTGTTTGTTGACCTGTGCATTTGAATCCTTCTAAAAAAAACACTTCATAAAAAGAGGGGTATCACACATGCAAAATAATATTAACTTAAAATGTAATCAGTTCACTGATTTGAAACACTCAAATATTCTCTCCAAGTCTATTTTTTCACTGGTACTTCACTTCCACAGTCATTCTTTGATGCCTTGCAGAAGTTTCAGAAGATGAGCCTCCAAGACCTGTTGAACTGTGAAACAGTGTAATGAATGGAAATTATTAGCAAGTTCAGGCTGTGAGACCACAACAGTGGAGTCTATTTTATATATCTTCACAAGAGTCTGTTATGCAGCATATCTTAAATACAAGCTTAATAGTGATATCCATGTTATGTTAATAAGTCATCAATTACTACTACTACTAACATTTTTTTAATTGTTGTTTTCTAATGATAATCTAAGTTGTCGTAATTATATTGATGTTTTCAAAAAAAAAAATTCTATTTAAAAGATGCCTTCAACTGAAAGTATCTTTATACTTGTGTATGTATAGTTACCATTTCTATGACCCATTGCCACAGCCATGTCCATAGCATTGAAACCAGAATCAGATTCCATGGTGGGGTCAGCTCCGCTCTCTGTTCAGTGATAGAAAGTAATATGTTTCACACTACAATGGACCAGACTTGTTGACTTCTGAGGAAAACAAACTCTGGAATGCAATACAATTCATCTGATTTGACTACAATTCATCTGAATTAAATGATGTATGCTTTTACCTAAGAGGATTTCCACACAGTGAACGTGATTACCATGTACTGCATAGAGTAATGGAGCTCCACCATTCTGGAAATACATACACTGCCTCATTAAAACAAGTATTGATTTTGGATGCTGCATTTTGCACATTTATAGTCATAAATATTTGCAATCTCCAAAACAAAATGAGCAAATTTCATAAAATATCATTTCTCTTACAACTGTTCATCCAATCAAATTACTGGAACTACTTGCAGTATAATTAAGTAATTACAGTATTACTCTAAGTAATTATTATTTAAAGTACTTTTTATGACTTCCCATAACCACAAACGGAATCCTTTTCGAAACACAAAATTTATTTAAACTACTAGAACATTTTGTAAAGGTCACTGAATTGTCCGACGCACAATTACTATCTCAAATTTCAAGGGGTAGTTAGATGAACAACCCATGGGTTGAAGCATAGATAACTACTTACCCAGTCATACTCGTTCACATCAACCCCGCACTCGATGAGCATTCTAACAATATCTGTGTATCCTTTACTGCAGGCCAGTGACAATGCACTTTCCCTTCCCTTGGCAAGGAGATGAGGATCTGCACCCTGAAAGTGAGATAATATATACTTTTTTGGTGCCGGGTACAGTGTACTGTCATTTATATTATGTAATATGTGTTAGCATGTTTCAGAGCCAGACATGACTTTTGTTGTAAAGTCTGATCCATTTTGCAGGTTATTCAACCCATAAACTAAAGACAGAAAATAACGACCTGACTAACATGTGAAGTGATTCACAGTTTTATGTGTGACATTTAGGGCTGGGTAAATCTAAAAAATGACAATGCTGTAATAATAAGTTGGTTCTTCCTAAATGGGTTGTACAGATAACACCCAAGAACTGATACAGTGAATGTAATTGTGATGTTGCGCTCACACTTTGTAACAGGAACTCCACTACGGCGATTTGGCCGTGAGCTGCTGCCCACATCAATGGTGTGAATCCCTCCTCATCCTGTAGGTTTATCACAGACTCTATTGGAATGTGAAACAGCAAGGTAAGTGTCAGTGATTCAAACCTGCATCACCCTGCGTCACATTTATCACAATTTTAGTGTGTATGACCAAATTGCAGTTCCACGTTTACAACAATTTTACACAGAAACCAACCTTGTTCTATTCGACTCGCTAAAAACACCATCTCTCCCTGTGCAGCTAACTGGTGTATAGACAGTGCTAAAAAGAGAGATTAAAAGAAATACTGGTCAGGATGACCTCTTAGAAAAAATTGTGGGGTACTGTGGTGGATTG
>JAZGTJ010006434.1:0-24959 GCA_036877575.1 Botia almorhae | reverse complement strand
AAGCTTGAGTGTTTGTTTTCAGGGTTTGATTAGCTTAGAGCGCATCGAGAGACTGTTCCTGAGTCAGCAGCGTTGGGAAGGAGGAGAGCTCGGCTCTCTGTGTGGGCAGGAACACTCCGAATTGTTTGAAAAGAAGCAGTTTGTGCTTCAGTATTTTCTCGGCTTCCTCAGAGTGGGACGCGCCACTTGTAAGTCAAATTATACGTTTAAAAATGATCTGAAATCAGTATGCCTGCGCTATCACTGCACGTTTTGACCACTTAACCTCTTGTGTGAATTTACGTTTGGTCTCTGTCCACCGCTGTCTTAGTTACTGGACTGATCCCCACCTGTGAGAGCTTGCATATGACACAACCTGCTGCCTGGACTATTGACAGCCTGAGAAGCATGCCAGCAGCCGCTTTTCGGAGATGCCTGGAGCTCATTGGCCAGGATTCCCTCTTCAGTGCATTTCAGCTGTCAATGCTCCTTACCAAGACCAAAGAGGTGCCTTGTTAATGTTTCACAAATAGTGTACACTTCAGAGAGCTAAGAGAGATTTTCTCTTGATGACGTGATGGCCGTTTGTGTTATCTGCGTGCAGGTGTTTGGAACGCCCTCCTCTTTCAACACTTCTGTGATCTCTCAGTTGGGTCGTATTGCTACCCAGCTCTCTGTTGATGAACTGGCCTCTCTTAAACTGTCTGAAATTCAGGCAATTTCAGCTATGGGGGCCATCAACATATGGACCAGCAGACAGGTGAACTGTTGCTGCACGTTGTGTAGAAAGGAAACCAGCATGGCTGGTAAACTGGTAGCGTTTAACCAAAAACATTTATATAACATTTAGTTAATTATCTAAAACTGTTGAGCAGTTGTTGGAATTGTGTAACTTTGTACAGTGCTTTTCATGTTATTGCCTCCTTATGGTTTCATTGTTTTCCTCACCTTGTAAACTACTGTGGACTACTAAATGCCTAAATGTAAACTTTCTAACTGGCTTTAAAACGTTTGTTGTCATCAATTCCATTTATCAGGTCTGTCTATTGTTACCTATAACTTCAATGGCCTCTGTTTGCACTTGCAGCTGAAGGTAATATTCTCCACGGTGTTGAACTCAACTGGAAAGACTGTTACGCAGCTGGACTCCAGCACTTTGGTGGCTTTGGGATACACTGTTTGTGGAATTGAGGCAGCAGTCATAAGCAAGCTGAATGCAACAGAGTTCAGGTTATTTTTTCGGATCTGAAGTTACATTTATGATATTAATACATTTCTTGATCCGTTTCGTTCTGTTGTGCTGAATGTGGATGTTTTTTTGTTTCTTATTCTAGTAAGGCAGTTTTGTGGCTCGGCCGCTTGCGTCTGTCTTGCTCTGAGGAGCAGCTGCAGGCCATGATAGGACTGCTCAGTCAAAGCTCTGCATTTGGACCAGTCAGCTCCTGGGGGACACATGTTTTCATTGAGACAGGAGCGATTGCAGGTATAGTGGGGCGCTTTGATAAAAACTCAGGGTTCGAACCCTACAGATATCACCACTGTACCCTAGAGCAAGGGTCTTATTTGGCTCTAGAGGGAGGTAATACATATACATATATATTTGGAAAAAGCAATTGTATATGTTTGCTTATTTACAATTGTATGCCTCTAATAGCAAGAATTGATGTGGTTAGCCTTACTTTTTTGTATAATTGACACCCAGAACAATGTGTTTTCCTTAATTGCTCTTTTTAATGCATTTTTTGATGTTTTAGTCTGTACGTAGTATTTTGTGCATTTGTTTCACCAGCCGGGCTGCCTGATATTTCCATGTCTGCTTTGGTGAGGGAACAAATTGAAGGCATCACTCCTCTCGCCATCTCTCTCATCCCAGCAAAGAAATTTGCAGTTAGTAACTCTTTACTCCATCCTTGTTACTACCACACATTCTAAAGCATATCAAGAACCACTGCCTGTCAATATCTCACAAGAAAGGTGATAAGTTGACAATCTATGATAAATATCAATAGAATTTACAGACCTTCGATTATATCTTAAAATGTAATTAATAACACTCATATGAACTTCGTATTTACACAGTTTTAAGATATACAATATATTTTTTAAATGTTTCTGTCTTACCTGGTGTTTCTATTTGTTTTAAATCTCAGGTAGTGTTTAACCAGGCACAGATTCAGATGTTCACCTATGAGCAGGCCATTGCTGTAACAGACAGCCAGCGCTCTGTTCTGTCTCCAGTACAAAAGACGGCCCTGTCCATGGTGCTCAACCCCTGGGAAGACAAACCTGTTGATTTCAGAGGTACTTTCACTGCTGTTGTGAGGAAGAGAGAAGAGGGAATCTCCCATTCCATATGAATCTAAACAGAGGGAATCCTTCATTCTGTATGAATCTCAAATTCAAATTTTATTTCTCACACACAAGATCATACACAGTACGACATGCAGTGAAATGCTTTATACGCTTGTCTTACAGAAAGAAAAAGTAAAAATAAAAATTTTAAGTTTAAGAAAAAGTAAAAATTTTAAGTTTAAGAAATTAAAGATTTCTTAAGATTTCTAAAGATTTCTTTGTAAATTAAAGAATCTAAACAACATCTCAAAAATATGTTGTTGTGACATGTCTGAGCAATCTTAAAAATAAGTGCAAAGGTTAATGGAAAAAAATTAATTAAATGTTTTTTTCTGAGGTAAAGCATTAAGCTTTCTTTGAATTGTAATGACCTGAAAGTTTTATATTATGAATGTTTTAACAGGGTTGTTAAATGGTTTCAGAACTGCTGTTTTTATTATGTTTACAGTTGTATTTGTGTGTGTTTACAGGCAGGTCACTGGCAGCCGCAGTGCACCCCTCTCATTTTCTCTGTCTCTCCAGTGTCCTGCTGCTGCTTTTTATCACTGGCCCTCTGGGATGAGCTGCCACTGCTGTACTATCACAACACTTCAATAAACTCTCTCTTCAAATAAGTGCAATAAGAAATAACTTTAAAATATACTTCTAATAATAATCTTTTTTATTTAACACTTTCAAAATTCTGAATGTGATTAAAAATTGCATTGAGTGCATGTGATAAATATGAGAATAAGTTATAAAAATATGTCTTTCAGCACTTTATAATTGTCTGTCATGACAATGTGATTTTGTTGGCATTTTTTTTATTAATCTCTTGCTTAGGGAGTAATTTATTATCCTAGCTTTGTAATTAAAGTAATACATCTAGTCTTGGTTGATTTGCTTTGACCTGTGGTTTATTATTACCTTGTAGTGTTATTTATGTGTTTGTTTATCTTATTTACATTTTGTACCTGCTGGATGGGCCTTCATACATTAAAATACTCTGAAATATTATCAAAAGAGATGTATTAACCTAAAATTCTAAAACGTACATAATTGTGAAGTTGTGTTTGTTTTATTGAACTCGGTCTGTGTATTTATTCTCTTTATTCGATGTATTTTAAATTATTTATTGTTACCTGGTATCAGTCTTTATTTTAATTTTGCATTGTTTGTTATTGTTGTGCAAAAACCACTGCATGAATCCTCGGAAATAAAGTATTACTATTTTGTGCTACTTGAGAAAACAATTCGACTTTTTATTGCAGTTTAATACTCTGGTTATAGTTTGTCCCTATGTGATCCACACGTTGGCGCTATAGCGCAGCTGTGATCTGACTGCTGCCCGTCATCGTGAAGACAAGCGCGTACATCAGAACTCGGTGCACATGCTTTCCTTCAGCTACCATAACTAGCGCACACTTAGCCAAGATGGCGGATTCCGATTCTTGGGGTATGGATTACTTCCACATGTCGGGTTAAGTGTAAAATAAGGTGTCGCCGTCCGAATTTAAGCTGTCTCAATAACGATATGATCTTGTTTTCCACAGACGCTGACAACTTCGAGCCGTGTGAGCCGATCGGAAACGCCGCCGGGCGGCTGGATAGGTGGGAAGGAGAGGACGAGGAGGAAGACGTGAAGGTAACGTGCTAATATCCATACATTCAAAACTTGTTTCATGTTTTTTTCGTTCTTTTAAGTCTGCTCTTTGCCTTTGAGAAGTGACATGTGGCAAACATAGCAGGCACCACTACACTACCGTGGGCGGTCGTGTGGTATTAGTGGTGTAGCTAGGTTAGATTAGGCCTGTTTTATTTAGAGATTGACTCAGCTGTATCCAGTTGCGTGTTTGTTTACTAGTACTCCTGTTTCACACCGTGTCGGTGGCTATACGGCAGCAGTTTCAGCTTCCAGCTAGGCAAATGTGGAACTTTACTTGAGGGCTTTCCTATTATAACAATCAGACAGTCTTTTTAACAAATGTATGAGTTATTAGTTAATGACAGCGCATCCTGTCCCAAGCTCACTTTATTTTGTGTTTATGTCGATCGACGTGAATGCAGTTCCGGCAGCTAGCTGGTGACAGGCCATTAACGGCTTCGTTTGGGACCGGTTTTAGTTGTCATCGACGTGGTTTAAGCATGTTGTTGTCCCGACAAATGTTATTTTGTGGTTACACTTTATTAACGTGTACATTTTTAAACAGATCGCTAAATCTACGTGTAGATAACGTGCTCAGCCGTACTCAAGTGACAGACTGCTAACACGGTCACGTTACACGCGTGTCACATTGCAGTTTGAATTGGTAGCCTCACATTTTGCGACACTGTTGTCCTTTCATTTTTATTTTCGACCGAGGTTGTGCTGCAGGTAATATGTTGTAATTTTCGCTTCAGAGAAAAGTTGCGCCGGTAGCAGCTGGTGGAGTTCCGCGCTGACGTCACGCATCGGCGGACGAGTTACGTCGTATGACGCGCAGATCTAGAATTTTCTCAGTTTCTCGAACTGAGACGTGTGTTGTCGTAACACGTGGTCTATTTTGTTTGGTTTGACGCTGGAAACAGTCGCGGTTCATCTGTGTAGCTGGTCATCGTGGACGAACCGGATTTATGAGTTCAGAAAGCCATAAATTCATTTACATTTACATTTAGGCATTTGGCAGACGCTTCTATCCAAAGCGACTTACATTGCATTATACTACACATTGATCACTATACATTGAGTATGTGCAATCCCTGGGATTGAACCCATGACCTTGTCGTTGTTAACGCCATGCTGTAACCACTGAGCTATAGGAAAGCGATGAATACAGGAATTCAGTGGTCAAGCAGTGTGGGAACCCAGTTTCTAGTGAAAATACAACATAGTGATACTGGATACTGACATAACCGTTTCTGCTGTTCATATCGTGACACAAAGCAGCCCACACAAATCAAACACGGAGGTTTAAATGATTACTGTTTATTAACATGAGCCATATTTTGTGGCGTTGAGTCACATCACGAACACTTATACTGTATTTGGTGAAGAAATGTTACTCTGTTGTTTTGGTAATGATTTTGTCCAGATAAAATGTTACAGCACAAAAAAAGTGTTTCTTACGTACATTTCTGTCTGTAGGATAACTGGGATGATGATGAGGCAGCAGAGGAGAAGCAGGAAGAGAAGCAGGTTGAGCAGAACAAAGCAGGTATTGATCTCTGTTGAGCTGTTGTGGTCAGATGTCACAGGCAGACACATTTCTGAATCTGTAAGTGGATCTTTTCTGATCTCTTGTGGGTTTTGTTACTGTTTTCGTACACCCGATTGAAACATTCTCTTACCGTTCACCAGTATGTGTGTCCTCAATGTTTTCATTTCCGTTTTATATAGTGTCAAAACCTCCTGAGAAGAAAAAATTAAGTGCTAAAATAAAAGAGAAAGAAACTTTGCAAAAGAAGCAGCAAGATGAGTTGAAAAATAAGGTGAGAACGATATTAATCAGCGTCTTGATTTTCTCTTACACACATTCTGAATGAAGTATATATGTTTTGTTTGATGTAATTATAAATGCAGGAAATACAGAGAATTGAGAACCTGTCACTGGAGGAGCAGCATGCAGAGAAGCTGCGACTGAAGAAGCTGCAGGAGGAGGCTGACATGGAATTTGCCCGTGAGGCGTTCGGTAAGAATCCGGTTGTGTGCACTGCAGGCAGTATGCAAACACACAGATACATCTGCTGGCACTTTATGTCAAGTCTTGCAAATATATACGCATTTATAGAAATGCACTGACTGGATGGGTTTGACTGGCTTTTCCTGTAGCTTACTGGTTAGAGCATGGCGCCAAGTTCATGGGTTCGATCCCAGGGATTGCACATAGTATAGGATAGTATAGTATAATAGAGAAGTATAGTATAGAATAATGCAATAGTATAGTATAATAGTATAGTATGGTATAATGCAGTAGTATAGTATAATGCAATAGTAGTATAGTGTAATAGTATTGTATAATGCAATTATAGTATAGTATAATGCAATTATAGTATAGTATAATGCAATAATAGTATAGTATAATGCAATGTAAGTCGCTTTGGATAAAAGCGTCTGCCAAATGCTTAAATGTAAATGAGAGGACAAATTCAGAATATGGGTCACCATACTTGACTTAAGTGCCGGAACCACTATAAACATTGAGGGTAATATGCCCTGCCCCAATCTTCAAACATACTCCTTATGAATATTAATTGTAGTAAATTGTGTTAATTGCAGCATACAGTGATGAAGAATCAGCTCATGAAAATATAAGGTACTTTAATCAATGCTTATGAAAGGTTGCCAAGCAACCGTTTTATGCAAGACATATTCTCAGCGTTACATTGTTCAGCGTTAAATTGTTCTAAATTTGGCAAATAAAAGTGAAACGTTCTGTAGATTCCTGTTCTGTGAAACTACAGACATCGTATACACCAAACAGAACATATCCGTAGTTGCGTTCTGTTCTTCTTGTCTTCAGATCTTTGTGTATTATTTGTATAATTGTGTATTTAACTTCCTCACTGTAGGTGTTGATCCTGCTGCAGCAAATGCTTCCACTACTGTTAACAACGTCTCTGGAATTGAAGCCATGTGTCCCTCATCCAAAGAAGATTTTGTCGCGTTCGAAAAGCTACTGAAAGAGAAGATTACACAGTTTGAAAAATCAGCGCATTATTCCAGCTTTTTGGAGTCCCTGTTTCGAGACCTTTGCATTTCGTGTACGTGCAGAAATGTGTTTTTGCATCATTGTCAACTTTATATTGCTTGTAATAAGGCACGAATATGGCCGAGTCATTAGCCATTTTTAAGAAACAACTAAAAACTCATCTTTTTCGTCTCTTCTTCCGCGACTAATTTACTAACTCACCCCCACTTCTACGTGGAAAAAAAAAAAAAAACTTACACTGTGTTGAAAAACCTGAGCCATGTGTATAGCACTTATTCAATGTTGTCTCTTATTGTAATCGAAGTTGCTTCCTTTCCTCATTTGTAAGTCGCTTTGGATAAAAGCGTCAGCTAAATGACTAAATGTAAATGTAATAAGGCACTACTGATATATCCAGAGATATATATTTAGATTATATGGTGCATATATGTTCAGATGTGGATACCAGTATGTTCTGTTGTTTTTGTTCTCTGTGCAGTGGAAGTGGATGACCTCAAGAAAATAAGTAATTCTTTGTCCGTTCTGCTGAGTGAAAAACAAAAACAAGAAAAGGTGAGTTGAATGAGGAGGAAAGATTTTGTTTTTGCGTTTCTTGGTCGAGTTTTTTTCAGTTGTGCTAGAAGAGCCCGTCGCTGCTTATCAATGACAGTTAAAGCCACATATACAGGTTGTTTTCTTAATGCTATACTGTTTATGATCAGAAGATCAATGTCAATGTGCTGCTTTTGTGTTGTCCACAGGAAAGGAAGGCAAACAAGAAGAAGAAGAAAGGTGTGGTTCCTGGTGGGGGTTTAAAAGCAAACATGAGGGATGACTTTGATGATTATGGAGCCTTTGATGGCGGCTATGGCAATGACTACGATGACTTCATGTGACAAAGGTTCATCACCCCCCCCCCTCCATTTCCACAGTGCCCAGACACCCCTGCAGACATGCAGCCGCACCCTTTCCTGCTACTCAGTGCCATCATGGGGTAAAATGAACGATGTGTCAACCCTTGGTTTCAGTGGTGACAAACTCCCCATAAAGCTGCTATTACCCCTATTGCCCCGGCGACGAAAGGACAAAGCAAATTTATTTAGATGGCCTTGAAATCTTATTTTTATCTCCAAAACAGAGACTTTATGATGTGGAACCTCTTTGGTTGATTGGCCTAAACAAGAATTTCAATGCCTTATAAAGATCTTTGTCGAAAAAGATGTATTTTTTTGTTTTGATTCAAAGTGACTTGTGTTTTTAAATTGTGCCATTTCAGTTACACAAAAGTAAATGTGATGCTCTATGCAAATTCATTTCTTACAAGAATGTCGTTATTGCAGGTGTGCTTGTGCTTTTCTCGCAGATTTATCCACAATTGCAAACAGTATCACAGGCAAAAAATCCCCAGATTTAAACCAGATTATGGTAAATTACCGTTTAAAATAGAAGCTATTTTGACAGTGCTTTCAAAAGATGACAGTATATCATGAACGGAGGTTGCAAAAAATGACAACAATGGGATTAAAAACTGGCAAACTGAAAGTAAAACAAAACCATCTTAAATCTGTTGAACCCTGAACTCACCATGCTATGAAAGCAGCAAAGCTTTGTCCTCCAAAGTATTTTAAATAAATTCACTATTGCTTGGCATATTCAATTAATGTTGCAGAACATAAGTTTGCTTTTAATGGTGAATTTTAGTCAGAACTATCTAAAGCAACAGGTATGTGGGGTTAATGTTTTTGTTTGACCCTTTGTCACTACAATAGTTTATACAAGTGTGTATGAAGTCAAATAAAATTTTGGTTTTCATTTGCTATGCAGACAAAAAACTGGATGGGCTTTTGTTCCAAAATGTTTAAAATTGGGCAGTGACAATACAAAGACACGTTACAAAACATTTGAAATGAAAAAGCCATAACATAAAGAAGTGTTTTTTTTATTAAAGAATCTAATTTAAAAAAATCATTGGTGTAAATGAATCGGTATTTTTGTTAAACGTTTGGAAAGTGTAAAAGTTTGTCAGATTAGTAAACGATAAATGGCACTCATTTGGTGGAGTGAACGTGGGACGTTTAACTTTTTTATCCTTGATGCTCTGAAATATGCAATAAATATTATTTACAATTTCAAATAGTAAAATATTTACGACAATACAGGTGAATAGAAAATATGAATATGAATGTGAAAAAATTACATTTGCCCTCTGGAGATTTATAAAATACATTATACTAAGGCATTTAATGTGGTAATTGCAAAGTTTTTTTTTTACATAATTCTTCTAACCTTGATGTAATTTACATTGCAATTCATGAATTCTGTAATACTGTTTGCAGGTTCACCTGTGATCAGCCATCTTAAATGACTGTGATTCACAGGAGAGTCATTTTCCAGTACATATGTACCTTTCTTCCTTGATGTTAAAACAGCTTACATCCAGTAAAGTTCAGTTGGAACTTGACAAAACTCTAAGATCAGCCCCAATGGGGAATTGAGGGAGTCTTTTGTAGAGTTTTAAGATCTTCCTGGGCTACCAGCGGGTACGAGTACTTCTCCTACTGTTGCGAGGTATTGTTGAGCTGCCTCTCTGCCTCCTGTTTCCTCGTCCAGGGCGTGCACTTCCAGCTGTGGCCTGGCCCAATGAGTTTTGCATCTGCTGGAACACACTCTGCCTAGTGACCTCCTTATCAACACAGGTGAATGTTAATGCCACACCCTCATTGCTTTTCATGACTCTGGAGGTACCATCTGATGTACCGTCAAAACAACGGCCGAGGGCAATTTCTTTGGCTGTTCGGGGGTCTTGGTCGGTCACTGTATAGATACCATAGTTGTGTCCCAGTGGATCCAGAGGTGCAAGCATAGTGAACTCATTTGTGTCATTGTTGACAGCCAGTGGAAGGTGGTTTATCAAATATTCTTGTAGCATGCTGTTAACGCTGTCTCTTTTGCAGCTGCCTTGAGGAATGACCTTTACAAGGGTACGATCCACTCTGTCCTGGTCGTACAGCATCCCACTGCACTTAAACTCTAGACACACGGTGGAAACAGTTGTCTGGTCCATGTCTCGAATGCTTCGGGTGTCACGGATACCGTACAGTTGGCCAACGGTTTTTGGATGTGTACCTCCCATGTTACGAGAGCGAATATTTAACTCATGGGCGCTGTTTAGTTTGACTTTAATATAGCAGGCTCTGTATTCCATGGGCTTTGGCCACCAGCTCAAGTAGTCCTCTGTCCAGCTCATGGGATCGTCCTCATTGAAAGGCACTGTGTTGTAATCATAGCGATCTCCCTCAACTCTTGAGAAACGGAAGTGAGCTGCACTAAATGGAGCTTCCTCACACTCTTTAAGCTTGTCAAATGGGTAAATTGGGCCATTGGCTTCCTCAGCTGCGTTTGACCTGGGTTTGGCCACGTTGATACTGAATGCTGTCTTTTTTATTCTGGTATCTTCATGGTCTGTACGTCTATAGTTCAGTTTATTCAAATAAGGTTGCGGGACACCAATGCTGTTAGGATTTAACTTTGGAGATGATGCTACCGCCTCTAGCTCTTCTCCTCCAAGGTTGGCCATGACATAGGCTGAATATGCGTCTGCTTTTTGTTCATCACAAAAGGCTGGAACGCACGCACCATTTGGGCCAGTTATGACGCTGTCAAATCTACCCCAGGCCCGAGGGTTGGTTGCAAACCCTGGTGTGGGCTCCATATTTATTAGCGTCATCACAACTCCTTCAGTTTGCTCACTTGGCATAAACCGTTCGCTACGGAATGCCCGCACTTTTACATAACATCTCCTGTTCTCGGGTACATCCAAATTAAAGAGCCGTCTCTCTCGGATTTCCATGTTACCTATTAGGAAGGTCCTTTCTTCTCTTTTCCCTCTTTGCTTTTTCTCAGCACGGAACTGACCCTCCTCTTCCCACAAGCCCGTATCAGGATTAAGGGACCACAGCATCATGGATTTCAGGTGCTCAGGTACCTTCACTTGTGCTGCATCGAGACGCACCTTGACCTCTCCTGCGTTGAGCGACTCACCACCTTCTTCATCTCTGAAGTCTACCGAGAACATTCCGTAAGTCCTCAACGGCAGAGTATCACCTTCATCGTCGATGAAGTTGAGATCGCTCTGGGCAGCCGCTGCTGTTGATATATCCCTGGGGTCAAGGAAGGTGACACTGGCCTTGACGTTTCCCATAAACACCTCTCCATTTTCTTTATAAAATGTGTTGGGTGGGATCTCGATCTCGGCAATAGGGTCCTGACCCTTGACCTCACCAAGGTCTAACTTATTAGTCTCTCTTGAGCTAATGGTCACAGCTGGCTTTTTCCTCAATAGCTTGATCTCATGGAACACAGTTCCACCTTTAGTATTGAATGGTAGTACTTTTGTGGTGTTCACAAACTTCTGCAAGTTGTCCACAAATGTGAGAACTAGACGCTCAGCGTCTTTGGGAACCTGGATGGAAAACGTACCTTTGTATCCTGTTCGACTTACTCTTATGCCGTCCATGTAGATGTGTCCAAACCTCATGGGCTCACCAGTGTCGGCCGCAACGGCACGTCCACGAACAATAGATTTTGTGTCCACACATGTTTTGCAGCCGCACTCAGTCACAACCATGATGGGTAACTGATACCCCTGACATTTGATCTCTTTTTCCTCCATGTTTGAAATTCCACAGCAGTAGGAAACAGAGTCTTTGCATCTGATGCCGTTGTCTAGTTTACCAGTACACGTGGATGTGGGGCATCTCCCAACGTCGTAGTAGAAAGAGTTAGTCTCGTTTTGAAAACAATCATGTGGTAGACGGATGAGGTGGGAATCAGGCTTAGGGTTGCATGATGGCTCGTTTTGACCTTAACGCAAAAATAGATCATGGAAAAACAGATGAAACACAAACTGAGATCACATCATTTGTAAAAAGAAATTAAATGTAAGGTTAATAAAATTGTGTGTTGCTACAGACAGATGCAAGGACACACCAATAACTTTGAGGGTGGCTGGTTTGGATTTGATGGCGCCATTCTCATTACTGGCTTTGCAATAATATTCTCCCATCTGGTCCAAGCTAAGGTTCCTCAAAATCAATGTGTCATCATACTGATATTGACTCCTGTCCAGCAGAGTACCGTTGTGGAACCTGTAGATGAACACCATTGATTACTATTGTATTGTCACATTGTACTGTGATTGGATCATTTTTCGTTGCCATGTTGTGGGAGCTTTTTAGAGTGTTTAAATCTGGTTTGTTTAAACTACCCTCATATACATAAGCCTGTCAAATAAGGAATATAACAAATCATGACTATGACCAAAGACAAAGAGGCTTTATGTCATTTCCTGCCCATTTTGTCATTGAATGTCATGAGAACAGATTTTATTCTAATAAACATCTGTTTGTATTTCGAAAGCTGAAGCTTACCATTCATATTGATCTGGTTCAGGTGATCCATCAACCTTGCAACAGAAAGCAACGATTTGACCTTCTTTTCTGACCTTGTTCTCAGGATTTTTCAGCACATACAGTTTTTCTGTGGAACACAAGTGCAAGTAATATCGCATGTGCCAATACGTTTTTTTTGGTTACACTGAAATAGTTTTTAGTTTGCTATTGTTTGGGATATTAAAGCTACAGTTGTGTAAAACGGATGAATTTTGTGGCTGAGTAACAAATGCAAATACAGATAATGAAATTGCCTGAATGAATGAGGTGGAGGTTTTTGGAAGGATCATTACTTGCTCTCTGCAGCTTCAAATGGAGCACAGAGGTGCGTTCACCACTTTTGGGCACGATGATTTTTTGTGGCGCGTGATTGTGTTGTTTGATCATCAAGGTTGTGTTGCCATCGGGGCAGATTCCAGGGATGTGAAAATGGCCATTGTGATCAGTAATGGTGAGGAGTCTTGGACTGGAGTCAGCGCGGAGGATGGCCGCTCCGGGTGCAGGGAGGCCGCCGGCACTACGGACTGATCCCAGAACTGTGTGGTCCTTACACGTACAGCCATCACATTCAGCATTTACCGTGCCCATCATACACAGCAGATTACAGCCTGAGAAAGCAAAGGGAACACGATTTTTTCTGGTTTATTATAAAAGGAATAAAGCAAATTATAGTCATGATTAAGATTTGCTGAAATTGTACTTTTAGATAAGCTTTATCATTAATATGCTTCAGGAAACTGAGAAGACGCAGCTAGTAAGAACGCTAACTTTCCATTAAGTAACAAAAGCACTACAGATGTTATGTTCAGTTTTTTAGACGTTGTATTAACATTATTGCTTGGTTATTAGAACGTTAATCAACCTTTTTTTAATTCTGCAATATTTTTGAATAAATCCACTAACAATTTAAGTATAACGTTTTGATAGCCATGATATATAATGTTCTACTAACATTACTGCAGCAACTTTTTTAAAAACAGAATTTTTAAAGGTTATTAGCCAACATTCTGAGAATGTTCACTGTTAGCTGGGGATGTGTTACTTAGACAAGGTGGCCCTTCGCATGTCCTGCCCTCGACAGTTGCGCCACTGCATTGCATGGGATTTGATTTGCAGGTTCTAGAGCGATGCTGTGTTGCCATTTGATCACAGTTAGCTGGGCATGGACTCCAGTCTGACCACGGACCCCATATCACTTCAACATCTGAGGAATTGTCTAAATGCAGAGAGGGAATGACTGACATACATAAGCAAACTCTGAGCTTTGAACATCGGGATATGATGTATTAATGGAGAGAAACGTATTATAGTCAACGTTTTTTCCCTTGAAGGTTTTATACATTTGTGCTGAAACATCATTTCGATTGTAACGTCTTTACCTCTTGGACACAGGAAGCGCACAGCATAGTTTGAGCAGTTTCTTCCAGCAGGCTGTTCAGCATTGATACACCAGAAGCCCACAGCTGGGTCAGCATGTAGTCTTTCCCCAGTGCTGCGAGCTGGGATCCATTCTGTGGTGCGTGCTTCTAGAGCTTGAGGAACCTCACACACGCGACCTCGATAATAAAATGCAATGACATTCAGCTTCTCGTAGTCTCCTTTTCCTCCAGGGTGATCCACGTTGAACCATGTGGTCCACTCATAGTTATCTGGCAGGGAGATAAGGGAATGTTTTGGATTATCTTAAATTGAATTATATTACTTCAACATTTTGATTTACGGAAGAGTTTGTATCACCTTATTTTATCAGCTGTTTGGTACAAACTTACCCTCATTATGGTACACAGCTGCGTTTGGTCTTTCTGATCTTTCACTGATGCTTCTTTGTGCCCCTAAGGAGAAAACAAATGGTCCTAATCTTCTTTTCTCTTTCTCAAACAGTTTCTCAGTTTTTCTTGCCAATGTGACTGTTACAGTCCTTAGAAAACTGACAATGATGACAATGATGTAACCCACTATTGCAGGTTTTAAAAAATGGGTTTGCAGGTTAATCAAATCTTATTGTCAGACGCATTACTAATTTTACTGAGCTACTGAACAATAGACCAAATGCTCCTCTGTGACACATCTGTGAAATATTACTCAGTCACAGATGTCCCAACAATTTGAGGTTGTAAAAACATTTCTCTAACCTTTCTGTTAAAACATTAAAAATGTTATTTTGAAAGTTCTAGGAATGTTTAAAAAAAGTGTTTGTCTTTACTACTGTTACTGCAAGATGTTTTTTCATAACGATGAGAGAACTTTTAGAGAACATTAGCCAACGTTCTGAAAATGTTTCCTGTTAGCTGGGACGTTCCTGTCCCACAAAAAAACTGTAGTTGAATGAAAAATCAGAAATGACTGACAGAAAATTAATTCTAGTCAGAATGTTATTGACTGTTAGCTTCAGCCGTCATTTGCTTTCAGTACATGAATAACGAGAAGCAACATGGGTAATGACAGAATTTACATTTTTGGGCAAATAAACCTTTTGGAACCCATTGTTTTAGAGTTTAACAATAATTTCCACCAGTGGTTTGGTAACACATTTGACAGGTGGTCTGCTAGTTGCTGTTTTGCAAACACCCGAGCTTGGATATATTGAGGACACTTGAACAATGTTGTCTTGTTCTCAGTAATGGGTTTGGTCTTGGAGAGGCAGAAGCATTGGAAGAGTCAAATTTCTTAGAGCCAGCTGTCAATATCCTGTGAAAATTTCAGCCCCTGCCAGATAACTGTATTACAACTAGCATTACCAATCTAGCGTGTAATAAATGCGCTAATAAAATGATGTCGTTTTTATGGTTATGTAGTGTTCAGAGGGACTCTAGTAAAACAAACCTTGAGTGAAGGTGCATGTTATTCCCAACAGAAACAGAAGAAAACATGTGGAGAGGGAGCCCATCTTGGCTCTCTGGTAATGACCTCTGACCTCTGTAAATGATGCACTCACACAGCTCCACACTAAGAATAGTTCAGCCAATGATTCTGTGCCAATCAGAGACGAAAATAAAGTTAATTATTCATAAACTGCAATTTGTGTGAAATTTACCACAATGTTTGCATTTCAGTAAATCATACAGGAAACCCCAAAATCACTTCTGTGTGCCTTTGTTCAACTCACTGTGAACTCTTTGCGAGCTTTCAAGACTCAAAGTTACCAGGGAAAGGCTTCTAAAATTAGTTTCCTAAACAACATTCCCTTTTACAAAAACGTAACTCAAGTTTTGGAAAGGCTGAAATAATATTATGATGCAGTTTTCCTGGTATCTGGCTAACGATTTTAAGTTACATGAATGTTTCCATATCATTTCCATTAGGTAACAAAAACATTAAAATTGTTCTTTGGAAAGTTCTAGAAACGTCTAGTTTTTTAGACGAGATATTTTTAAATATTATTGCTTTGTTTGTAAGAATATCATTTAAACATTTTATAACCTTTTTAAATTTCCACAATTTAAGAACAACATTTTTAATATATATGCGACGTTAAAAAAGCGTTCTACTGATGATACCGCCAAGAATGTTTTTAATAACTTTTAGAGAACGTTCAGTTAGTCAATGTTCTAAGAACTTTTCCTGACAGCTAGGAATGTCAATGCTAAAATGTTATGCTTAAGTCTTGTTATATCAGGTAAGACAAACTGGCATTAGAGAAAAGTGTAAATGCTAAGATTTCCTTTGCTGCTCTCACGTGTCACATCTGTAAGAACCATCACCGTGTGTCAGGGGAACGCACAACTGTTCCTACATCCTGCCAGAGCACTCACACCTAACTACACAAATTCCACCGACAAAAAAATACACACAGATTTTTATTCTTCATTGTGGCATAGCTGGTAGCATAACACAAAATATTTTACAACACAATCCATTTATCCAGTTGTTAAAGAGGAAAAGGTTTAAATAAAACTAAAACATTAGCCAAACATTTTCTAAATTTAAAGCTTAAAAAAAGACATGTCAAAAACTTTTGTGAATGAAAACGTGAAAGGGCGAAGAATTTATGTTGCAGAAAATAATTTGGAATGAGCACTTTTTTCAAATTTACAACAATAAATGACAAATAATTCAGAATTAATAGCTTACCAAAGCAACGGTTTCCCTGTGGCACGGGCAGCTCCTTTACGCCTTGTTTCTGTGATGTATTTACAGAGCAGTAGCTAAATAGCTGTGAGAAAGAGAGAGAGAGAGAGAGTGAATGTGCAGTCTAGGTCTTTGTCTGGTACTTATATAGCTCAGCTCTGAGCCTCAGGGTCGGCTCTCTGCCATCCTCAACAATGAGTTCAGCACCGTTCACTGCTCCTGTACAGCTGTACAGTACACTGAAGAGTATCAGAGTGTGCGGTCTAACAATTTTAGGTTGTACGAACGTTTTTTTCCATTAGGTAACAAAACGTTTAAAATGTTTTTTTTAATGTTCTAGGAACGTTCAAAACATCCAATTTCTTAAAAAGTTGTATTAACGGTATTGCTTATGTCATAAGAACGTTATTCAAACGCATTTTTAAAACTAACATTTTTAAACTGTTCCTTTAACAACTTAAGCACAACATTTTTGATATATATGATATAACGTTACAAAAACAAATTCTACTAACGTTACTGCAAGGCCGCTTTTTAATAACTTTGAGGGAACTTTTAGAGAGCGTCAGACAACGTTCTGAGAATGTTCCCGGTTAGCTGAGGTGTCCAACGTTCTCAAAGCAGCTGGAAATAAATAACCATTGACAGGTGCCATTTTCTTGAGTTCTTAAAGACAACTTTGGACATTATAAAAAAACACATCTGTTATTGAAAGCATTCAGATGTCAGTCTATTTAAAAAAGATGATATTTTACATAATGATTTACAGTTGTGTCTGCTGTCTGGTGGGATATTCATTGCTTGGTGTTTTGTGTGTTTGCGTTAGTTTCACAACATCCTCACAGAAAGTTATTTTTCTAAGCTTGCTTTCATCAACGATTTAGATTACGAATCCAGCCGTGTATTTATAACACACAAGACAAATTATTTCTGTGACTCAAACGCAAATCATTTAGCGTGTTCTCGCCCATGTCCCTCTGAATTTGATGATAAACAATATGAAAGATTTGCTAACAAAATGAGCCAACAAAAATACACTGTTCCTTTCAGTCATGATGTCAGCACGACACAACTGTTCAGCAGAACGTAAGAACTATGCAGCTAACTGACAATGTTCTCAGAACGTTGGCTAACAATCTCTCAAACTTCTCTAAACGTTCTTGCAGTAGAACATTTTTAATGTTTTATATTTTATATATATATAAAATATATAACATCAAAAACGTTATTCTTAAGTTATCAGTGGAATGTTTAAAAAACGTTACAGAATTTAAAAATGTTTAAATATCTTTCTTATAACCAAGCAATAATGTACTAAAACATTCAAAATAACATTAACGTTTTTGTTACTGGAAATGTTAGGGAAACGTTCTTACAGCCTAAAATGGTCAGCAAATGAAGTCAAATATGAACAAAAAAGCACAAGCATGCCTCACTTTTAACAATGAATCTTAATGTGAGATGACCTTGAGCTGGTTTTGCATTCAGTCCAGGACAGCAAACTAACAACTGTTCAATACAGATCTTTAAAAATCTCACTCATACCAATCTAGTCACAGAGCAACAGCTGAGATTCGTTTCAGTCTTTCAGAATCCCTGTTGAAATTCAGTACTCAGTAACATTGCTTCTCAATGACTGGTTTTGGGCACATTACCACAAAGCACAAAGTCTTAAAAGCCTCATTTGCTCCCTACACACAGTTAATACTCTCATATGGCCGTGACACATAAAGGTTTGTGATGCCTTTGGCTTACTAGTTTGGCTACTGGAAACCGGAGATTAAGAAACACCAGCTGTTTGGTGCTGAGCGTGTATGTTGAAAACACTGTGTGCCCATCAACCTCATAAAGATTTTTTATGGAATTCAAATGACCCTCATTTATTTGCCTCATTATGTAATTTGGAAAGAACCCAGTGTATGAAAGACAATGGAAAGACTGCGACCGGTCTGTACCCACAAATGACCTCACTGGTGTTCCTACCCTGCTGACTTTCAGACTGGCTCAGGAGTAAATGATGATGACAAAAGCTATGAGGTTAGTTAGATACGACATCTTCCTTGCGTTATATCATTAATAACATTTATTGATGTATAAATATTGGATGAGATCATCGATTTAGAGGTGAATTCAGTTTCTTCAGCATAATTCATTTTTTATTGGTAACGTTTTAGCTCGGCATGCATGAATGGAAAAGCACACAGCGTCAATAAAACCTCACCTCGTGTTTACTGGACACTAAATATCGCATTTCCTGTGTAAGGCAATGTGGAAGAGGGTGAGATCATTATAACAGTATAAAAAGCAGATAGTGGTCATTTCAGTAGATGGTAGTTAGTTATTTTAGTAAGACTTGCCGTCAAATCCTTTACAGAACACCAAATCTTGGAGCACCAAGTTCTTGGGGTTCATGGTGCTCCAAGATACAACATGGTACTATCCTGTAAATGTTAAAAAAATGTACTACCATTGGACCATGTATTAGCAGAACCATGGTAGCACCATGCTAGCGTCTGCTAGTGTTGTGCTAACGATTAAAGCCAAGATTCCATTCCCACATCACCAGCAGTTTAATAACAGAACTGCACTGTAATGTTTTGTGAGGTTCACTTACAAGGTTCTTTATGAGACGGTGGACTGCTGCCCTTCAAAGGGACTTTATTTCCCAATAATCGAGCAAGACAGGACCTGCAGGTTGGTACACGGAGAGTACGTGGAAAAATAAACAAACACAAGCAAACACACACGGTTTATCTGTTGCGTGGCAACAGGCACGGACTCAAGACAAGTATTGGCATATGTCCGGACCTCAATAGAAACACGTGGGCTGCAGTTGTAATGAGGAACCAACAAAACTATCTAATGAATGCAATTTAAACCAAGTTCCTGCAAATTAAATGAAGTTAAAAGGACATATTTGTCCAGGGATGGTAACCCATACTTGTGAAGAGTGAACACACACACACAGAGCAGTGGGCAGCACTGCAGCGCCCAGGGAACAACTGAGAAAAGGTGCCTTGCTCAAGGGCACCTCAGTCGTTTTCCTGCATTGGGAATCGAACCCGTGACCTTTGAGTCTCTAATAAAATAAAATCATAAATGTTATAAAATTATAATCATGTTTTTTTATGATTTGTTATGGTGCCAAGTAAGATAGAATATTTAACATTCTTATGTCCGTTGAAGCAAAACTAATCCATACAGTTAGTGTATAAACAGAAAATCTGAACTGGGTCTTAAGGAAGCCTGACTTGATGACTACACCAGTGAAAGTATGCCGAGCAGCTTCTGGAAGGTTCATTAAGACCCCAGGAACAGAACGTTAACCCTTTCCTCTCGCCATCCAGAGCGATTAAACATTCTGTGGAATGGCAGAAGAAAACATTGCTTATGATTCACTCTTAGAGGAAAATCAGAATTAGTCGAGTCACATCAAGACAATATGAAACAGATTTGTTGAGATTCCCTTGAGGGAATTTTTCTTCCTGAGAGGAAGGGCTGGTATTCACATCAGAGTGTTTTCGCTGTTAGCACTGATTGGTGTTTTGAAAGATATTTTATTCTTTATTATTTTAAAAACACGGTCGTACTTGTGTTGATCATAATACTAAACGAATTCTCCCTATTTATTATCCTTGATTTTGATCATTGCATTTATTCAATTACTTAATAAAATAATGTATTAAAATAGTTACGTTCATGTTTATAATTACATAAATTACAATGACATATTAAAACGAATTACATTCGTTTAACACATACGAAAAACAATATTTATCTTGTCTAGTTTTGTCTTCATCTCCAAACGTTTGCGTATCAATGGAAAGTATTAAACGGCATCGACATGAAGGATTGCTGTTGAGTGATGAAAAACAAGCATAACGGAGAAACAAGGAAAGGAAGGTTAAAAGTAGATTCATTCATCCCCTCGGTTTAGACCTCTGTGTTCTTTGTCGCGGTTCCAAAGGATGATTCAAGATTTCTTTAACATCAGAACAGTCCTACATGAAAGTAAACACATTTATCTAGTTGTTTGTATGTGGTTTTGTGTGAATCTGAATTCGGAAAAGATAACATTAAAATGTTAAATGTATTTCTGATGTGACACTCTGTAACAACAAACAAACAATGTGATCTAAAGTGAGAATTAGACGACCCTAAACTGATGACCGGTAGCAGAATCCCAGCAACCAAAGAACATTACGTGGCGTTCTCTAAAAAACATCCTTGCAGTAATGTTAGAAGAATGTTTTTTAACCCTATATATCATATATAATAAATCGTTATTCCTAAGTTGTTAGTGGAGCATTTTAAAATCGTTACAGAACTTAAAACAGTTTACACAACAAATATTATGTTATTTATGGAATGCAATAATGTTAATACAACGTCTGAAAAACTGGACGTTTTGAACATTCAAAGTAACATTTTTACAATGTTTACAATACAGTGTTAGAATGCAACATATTTTTTTCATGGTTTATGACCATTCAAACACCTTTCATGTGATTAAAAACAGAATGGAAGTCAGGTCACAGAAAGCAGACACTGTCCAGGGATCAAACCAGGCCACATAAACATGTTTTAAAGAACATGTTTAACATTTACACACGTGTATATCACCTAAAGCATGGAGTCGACTGAAGCCGCCCTGCAGCTATAAAACACAAAGACATGCGGAACGGTCTGTTAGATTAAAAACATGTGGCAGACCTGCAAGATGGATGAGATGTTTTCACACCATACTGGAAAGACAAAGTCTTCCATCTCTCTCTCACATTCATTTGTACATTCTGTCTTAGCTTCTCTCTCCCTCAAAGGTCAAGACAGTGTAAACGAGGAAAATCTTTTTCAGTTCTTCCTGTATTTACGGGGAAATGAAGTTACGCGACAACACAACAATTTTCAGAAAATTGCTGTGGAGAGTCAAAGTTTGCCCTTAAAAACCCATGAACCACCTTTTTATTTGTGTTCCAAGAGTCTGTCATCGTTCTCCGCCAACAGGGAATGTTCCCAGAACATTGGCTAAAGTTCTCTAAAAGTTCTCTCGAAGTTATCAAAAACATTCTTGCAGTAAGTTAGTAGCATGTTTTTTAACGCAGTTTGTGGAACACTTTACAGAACTAAAAAATGTTTGAATAACATTCTTATAACCAAGCAACAATGTAATTACATCGTCTAAAAAAATGTTTTTACTGGATGTAATATATTCCAAGACCTTTCATAACAACATTTTTAAATAACATTTTTGTTTACTTAATGGAAATGTGAGAAAAACATTCTTACGACCTACAGCTGTTAGCCGGGCTCTCCTAAAGCGCAGTGCAGATATTGCAGTATGGTAATACTTGATCATAGAAACAGCTGTGAATCTGACTGATATAGCGTACTGTTTATAAAACTGTTCCTTTCTGTAGTTCACACTGTAGAGAACAATAAGAACATGTTGAATTTAGCTGTTTGTCCCTCTTGTCTCACTCGGCATTAAAGCAACGCTACAGTGATGAACGTTTTAAATTTGTGTTTCTCTAACTTCTCTCATTTGTGTGTGAGGTCATAAAAAGTCACTTTAGAAGACGTGTTTGGTGTCGCAGGTCTGTGAAGTCACAGCACCATCCACACATAAATCTGCTCACCTCCTGTGGACTGTGCATGACACTCAATCTAAAAAACAACCGCATACAGCTTTTCCAGACCATGTGGAACCGTGTGTGTGTGTGTGTGTGAATAAAGCTGAGTGTGTGTGTAACAGAACGTGAGAGAGAGATAGCAGAGAAGACAGAGAGACAGACACAGAGGTGGCAGGAATGCTGACCAGTGAGCTACTCAAGATGTGATTGTTACAATCTCTTTCTGAAAGCTTTTTCACAAACAGATTACATCACTGTCTGAGACCTCCCGGCCAGCCTGTTTCCCTCTCTTCCGCTGTTCAGCACCTTATCAAAACTTGAGTAAGGCGAAAACCTGGGAAAACTGATATTCTGGATGAGAAAGAAAGAAAGAAAGAAACAAAAATAAATAAATACATATGGAACGACAGAAAGAAAAAAGAAAGAAAAAAAGAAAAATAAATATGGAAAGAAAGAAAGACAGAAAGAAAGAAAAAAGAAAGAAAAGACAAAAAGAAAGAAAGACAGAAAGAAAGAAATAAAGACAGAATGAAAGAAAGAACGAACGAAAGAAAGAAAAATAAATATGGAAAGACAAAGACAGACAGAAAAAATAATGAACATCTGTTTCTCCTGTTGAATTAATGTTTATGATTATGAACTTACATTCACATGATTAGAGTCTGGCTGAGCTGAAACCTCAGACTCCAGACAGCTTCACTTCAGCAGTGTCAGCCTAACACTCATGTGCACTGACATCCTCTGTTCATTCATGTGATTCAACAGCATGTTTCAACAGACATCAACTCCTGGTTCATTTCTCAGCTGTTTGCTCTTCCCCTGGTCAGCTCAGTACATGTCACTGACACAATGACTTTAAAGTAGCATGCTGATAATGCTAATAACGTGCTGTGTGATAGTATACAGCACGCACACACTGCACACAACGGACTGTAAATCTAAAAACAGCCAATCTGGACGTGTGGAATTAATTCACATGTTACATAAGTGCGCAATTACATCATAAAGTTATGAAGAAGCTTGTATTTAATTACCTGCACTTATTTTGAAACATTTTGTGGTTACGCAGTTATACATGCGTTTAGACCGGCAATGGGTAACAATGTGTAACTTTCGTCTCTCTACCGCCATCTCTGCTTGCAGGTTAAATAAAGTCAAATAAAGCCAAAACGACATTATACATCATTATTATAAACTTACCGCTGTGAATCGGGGTAAAGTAAGGAGACCGTTTTGAACACTGATCTGTTATATACTTGCTCAATAACTGATTTTTGTTCATTTTGACCAAAAAATATAAAATACATATAAACATACGCAATATAAATATTTGTAAAAAACATTTAAATTACGTTTTGCTTTAACATTTATTCATACTGCGTTAGGTATTATAATAGTCTGTGTAATGGGGTGAAAGGTTAGAATCAGAGTACTGTGTAAAATACTGGACACCATCATCTTCACATATATAAATGTCTATAAACATACACCTCCATAAACAGACATGTAGACATGTACATGCACATACAGAACCCTGCAAAAGCCATCAGAGCACCAAATCTCAAGGGTTCCTCCTCCACAGAACAAACACACACACACACACACACACACACACACCTCCTTCCTCTGAAAAGGATATTCAAGAACAAAGAAAAGCACAGATGACAGAGTCAGCGGTGTGTATGAACATTTTCCATGTTTTTCTCTCTCACTGATGTTTTGTATTTCATGCATGGATGGAGGATTTCTGGAAAGCATTTGTTCTTGCATCACGTGGTACTGAGAGGTTGTGAAAAGGGATTTCTGCAGTTCCTCTCTGTTCTGAGAGCTGTGCTGTCCAGCTGTCTGCTGTGGGGACTTATGGTCCCGCAGCTTATGGTTAAAACATCATTGAGAACATCACTGGAGCTCCTCACGCCTCCATTCGAAACATCTAGCACAAAACCAGCACCAGCGAAGCTACACTGTAAAGCTACACTGTAAAGCTACTCTATAAAGCTACACTGCAGTCAAGGTGGCTATACAAGTCATTATAATGTAATATTTAATAATATTTATAATCTAACATTTATGTAGTAATTTTTTAAATCCTGACTGTTACAACTAATTAGTGCAGCCAAACTGATTAAACTTAAACATTTAAGGCAGCAAAGTTTGTTTTACAGTGTATGATTATTGCCTGAGATTTCATCCACCCATGCCATAGAGTCTTCGTCCCCTTTTTCTAACTGGATAAAGATACAGAAACATCCATGCGCCAGACTTTGCAACAGCTGCAAGCCTTGCAGTAAAACCCTCACCCACCTAATGAACAAATAAAAGAAATTGTTGGACATTGTTTTTCCCATGTTATGCTTGTTGAAATTCTTCTCACATCCTGGTAGCAATCAATCACTAAATATAAGTGGTCTGAATATATGTACATAAATATATATCTTCTGTGGAAGCCACAGGACCGTAAAACGTTCGTCCAATCATTGCATTCGGTCCGAATATTCATTACGTTACAATTAGCATTAAGTTCATGCTAAACTCGTATGGGATGTTTTCAAAGTTCATCACAGAAGATTTTTGCATGGAAAAATCTCTTCGTTTAAAACGCAGATATAGGTTAATTCTGTAGAAAAACTAACACTGCATTAAAAGTGCGGCGCTAACAGAACATTGCTCTGTTTGTTTAAGCATCGTTTTAAAACCTGACACAGAAACATACGTTAGCATCAAATAACTGAATTCAGATTTATTCATTATCAGACCTTTTTACACCAATACGCACCGCCTTATTTTCTCATCAGGGGACACTGTCATTGACAAGACTCACCACTAGGTGGCAG
>JAZGTJ010006433.1:8893-24964 GCA_036877575.1 Botia almorhae | reverse complement strand
TCCATGCTGAGGTTTTACTAGCTCAGTTACTAGCTCAGTTGGTAGAGCATTACGTTAGCCGCGCAAAGGTTGTGGGTTCGATTCCCAGGGGAGCACACATACTGCTAAAAAGTATAACTTAAGTGTACTGTAAGTCACTTTGGATAAAAGCGTCTGCAAATTGCGTAAATATAAACTGCTGATAAGCAGTACTTGGCGCCACAAGGAAAAATACCTTGGCTGCTCATGACGAATTCTGACTCATTAAGTTAAACATTCAACACTCACACAAAACAGACCACAACGAAAAGTTCTTAAGAAAACATAGCTCAAAGGTAAAGTGTGTAATTTTCTCATTGTCTCTACAATCTTAATATGCAGAGACAAGTATGCCTGTAGGTTGATTCTCCTGAAAAAAATGTAAACACATGGCGCTATAAAAACATTGCTCTGTTTGTTCAAGGATTCCAACACAGCAACACCGCCTTAACCTATAGATTAAATTGGGGGCGGGGCTATCTGTTTAACCGACTAATGGAACCATAATGAATTTTGCTATTCTGTTTGGTAACACTAGTGGCGCCAAAGTTACACACTTTGCCTTTGACAATATCTGGGCTCCTTCTGGAATGCACCCGTGTGGCCAATGGAAACAAACTTCCCAAAAAACGCAGCTCTGGATGACAGATTATTTCAGAAAAATTAACCTTTATCATGGCAACTCTTCTCATAATAAACACAGACATCAAATTAAGAGCATTTAGATAAGGCTACATCTGCAAAGATTTATCCAGTGTGGCTATGAGGTGACGAATGTGCTATTTTTAGACATTGTGGGGCTTTTTTAATGTAACACTGGCATTTTGGAAAGAAAGACCTTTAGCGAGATCAACATTTGGGAGGCAGATGTAGTGAGATGTGCACTGGGAGTATAGCTTTACTTACAGTCTGTGCTTCTGTTGCTTAATAGTGTGGGACAATTAATAATTGTAGCATTTTCAGTTACAGTGTGTAAATGATAAAAGGAAACAGTCCTCGTCTTTCGCGTGCACTGGATGCTGTTTCAAATGCAATTTAAGGGCAGGGTAGATGATCTTTTCTAGAAACATCCTTTGTTGACAGGATGTCCTACTTGTCACACTATGTATTTGCATACCTCTGCACACTATTGGAGAAGGTTTTTATGGTTTCAAAGCTAGGTTGCTATTGCTAGCCTCTCCGAAACTGCCCACCCTACCTTAAATGATAATTTGAGATAATAGTGAAGTATAAAAAGGTGAAGGTGGTAAAAAGTGGGTGGTAAGACGAAAACCAAATACAGAAAAAAGCATCTAGCTGTGGATATAGATAGTACGTAGATATAGGCTTTATTAACAATGTCCTACCTTTCCCAAAGAAGTGCTCGTGATAGTATCTAGCACCCAGGTCAACATGCTCGATGCAGTGCTGCTGCAGTCTTTCTAACCTGGCGGCCTGAGCTTCTGGCGTCACCTCCAGTTTGGACACACTGGCGTTACTGCAGCGTGGACGCAGCCTGGCCTCCACCATGCCATACTCTCCCCGCTCTGCCCATGAGCTCAGGAAGCTGACGTTACGCTCCCCAAAGCTTCCAATCTCATTGATAAAGTGCGGGCAGCTGAGCAACAACTGGTGCTGTGAACTAGGGTTAATGTTGGCTGAACCAGCCTGCTCCAAGTGTTCTAGGCCTAGGGTTGATCCCTCCGACATGTCCTTAACACTGAGGTCATCAGTGCTGGAAAAGCTAGGCTCTACACCTCCCAGGGCAAGAGCTCTAGAAACCGCCAAGGAAACTGCAGCAGAGGAAGCGGCAGAAGAAGCAGCTGACGCTCCAGTTGCTGTGTTTCTCCGCTGGGCAGCATAGCTGCGACAAGCTGCTGCCTCGTGCAAGTCAAAAAGAATGCTCTGAGCATCATAGTGGGCAAAACTGCGCACACAGTGCCAGGGTTTAAAAGACGATGTTTCTGGGGCTCGTGTGTCATCTGTATCACTCCGTGGAGTTTCCGTTTCACCTCTACTGGAGCTGCGGAGTTTGCGGAATAAGGAAGAGGTGCCAAAAGATGTCTCTGTGCCCCCGCTCTTTCTGCGTACGCGATTCTCACCTGCTTGTGAGGCAGGTACATCTAAAGACGTCGGTGCACCAAGAAGCTCTCCGAGTTTGGCAGGGGCTGTACTGCGCTGATCTGGTCGTTCCTGTTGAAACAGGCTAAGCATATCAAAGAAGCTTTGTTCAGACACCGCCTGCACATTGATGGAAGAGGTACTGCCATATTCCCGAAACAAACGGACTTCAACTTCCGTCTCATCCTGTTCGCTCAATGTGATCTCGCTGTTGGACCGCTGTCGTAATGGAGCAAATCCAGGAGTTCGAAACCGTGGGGGTGTGCATGGAGCCCGCATCTGACCTACAGGTTCAAGGAAGTCACCATCTCTGGCACCTCTCGGGGTTAACCTTGTCAAGCCCCCATGTGGGAGCCCATCTTCACAGTTGAGGTCATCTTGATAACTGATTTGGCCGTTCTCAAGCAGCGATTCCCGTGACAGTGCTCTGCGTGGGGGCCACTCTGCAATCCGTGCTCGAACCCCCATTTTGGGCACGGAGACACGGGCCGGGGCTGTATCGCCCATGGAAGAGTGGCCATTATGGAGGGGTAGACGGAGGAGGGGAGGAGGAAGTGATTGGGAGAGGGGCGTGGCACACACCCCTGTGTCTCTGTACATGTTCACGAAGCCCAGTGTAGTCTCAGGGCCAAAGAGGGCAGCAGGGGTCGTGTGGAAGAGAGCATCCTGGACCAAGACTGCTGATGTTTAGTGACAGAAAGAAGGGATGAAAAAGCTTCAGACTTCTGTTGCTTCCTCCTTTTCCCCACTCATTTGTTTGGTGAGAAGGGACACACCCTCTCTGATTCTCCAGACCAATCACAGCAAAGCTTAAAGGCCACTCAAATCGAAGACCTGCAAAATGACAAGAAACAAGACAGAAATTAGTATATTAGTATAACAGTATATTACAACACTGTAAATTCTTAGTTTATCAAAAACATTCCTTTGTGATCCTATTTTTTTACTTAGAAATAAATAAAATTTGGTCCAATTTATAACATTTGTAAGACTGTGGCTGCTAATATCTTTTAACCACATACTCTTCACAGAAAGAAGCTAAGTAAAGACCAGTAACAAAGTAACAAAGACCAGAAAGACAAGGCTGGTAGGGGAAGTGAGGTGAAAGGATTTCAGTTGTGGATTTCTCATACTCCTTTTAGGCTAATCTCTATTACTCTCCTGGCAGTTACTCTGTCCATAAGCCACAAATTTTCCTCTTCTAAGAACCAAGAACTTCTCTCAGTTACACTGATTGACTTTAATTATGCATATAAGCACTGCATAAATAAAGTCAAGAACCATTTTTCATTGCCTCTGAATGTGTGACATCATTTTCAATACCACAGATAATATTCTTACTAAAAATCCAAAATGTGCATAAGGGAATAAGCCATTACAGCCGTTTTAGAATGACTTTATTAAAATACAATGGCCTTGGTGAAATGCATTTACTAAAGTACCTTTCAAAACAACTATAACAGTTAACTGTAAATGCTAACCTATGCCCTTGGGTAATGTATCTAATCTAATGTGAAACTGCAGATGCAGATGAACTCTTAAAAGCAGGTGTCAATCACAGGATAAACTGACTATAAAAACCAATGGTACAAACAATCTTCAAGTTCCCCATCATTTTACCAATCTCAAGAACTAACCCGAAACTTTAGGGACATCGGGATGTGTTTTACCATTTTGACCAACCCAACGCAGCAACAATGGTTTGAAAGGCACCGAAAGGAAGTGTCAGTCAACAGTTACTCCTACTAACAAGTGCAATGGTTAAGCCCAGCCCCTAGATGACCACACCTACTGCTCCACTGGCTGCAGGGCCACACAGCAGTAAGTGTGCACTCCTGGTCTGCTGATAAGGTACGAAGATGTGCCGACAGATTCAGCAGCCATGAAAACTATCACCCTAATTACATAAATGTAACAGATGGCACCTCCGTGTTAGTTGTTGGGTCAGCAGGGCAAAGCGTCCAATCACCTGAGAGATAGCTAACTTAGTAAGAAAGATTAGGACTGTGCCCAAATTTAACTGTATAGGAAAAGGTTACATAACAAAGGCTCTGGGTTGGATTACTAACAGCAGTTGCTGAGTGTATAATCACGTGGACTGTTTTATAGGCTTAACCGAGAATGGCATAGCACAGGATTGTGATTCAGTCTAGACTGTAAATGAGACTTTTAAACTCTGTGACGGAGAATACCCCCCTCAAGTCTGTGCATCTCCACGTCTCTTTATTCCTCACCATGACCAAAAGACAAAACGAAACTGACAGGAAGCCAAAGGACAAGACAAACACAAAAAGACAGAGCAAACAGCGCAGACTGAAGAGAGGAAATCTGACAGGCTTTGTGGCAGAGGAATCCAGAGAGGGAATCTGGATTCTAACGACTCGCTTTATTAGTCAAATAGAATCAGGCTGCACTGCAGTTCAGTAAGGGTGAAAAGCCACCCAGAATCATCTGTTAATCTATGCAGTTTCATAGGATCTACATTTCTTTCTCTCTCTGTTTTGTACTTCATCCACATATTCAATTCGTAAGAAGGCTGTATTACAGTAATAGTAATTTATGAGACATCACTCATATCTGTCACTCATATCTATGGCGTTGTTCATAAAGCTCGGTGCTGGCCTAAGAATAGAACGTCTAACCTTCACCCCAAACAAATGCAACCTACAAGATTTTTCTCATACATCATGGCTCTGGGGTGAGATTTAGGCTCAATCCCTCCCCAAAGAACCATCCAGGGAAATGGTCTCCATTACTCTGTATTTCTAGGTCAGTCTTGAGATTACTACATGGCGGTTACCTCAAGACTGGTTCAAAACACAGTGAGCTCACCTGATGTTTACTGTCTCATAAGGCAGCACCCTAACTTTTATAGAACCACTTAAGTGATCGATTTGGAACATTCTACATGAGGACGCAATTATACGCCATATACATTTTTATGAGAAGACATAAAAGTTCTCAAAAAAACTCCAAGCCATTAATGTTTTTCCAAGATGTTAACTGCTATGTAATGTAAGTGTTGGAAAATGAAAGGCAATCATAGCGAAATTATGTTCAAGATTATGTACCTAAAATATTCCAACAGTTACCTAATCTCACAATAAATTGCGGACTGTTTTTTACAACCAGTTATGAAATACTTTCATGAAACTGGTGATCATTTATCTGATGGCAATGAAACTACAATGTTTAAAATGGTTTATTTATGAAACAGATCTATAGAACTTCCATGCAATCCAGTAGGAACTACAAACACAGAGTCTTTCATTAAAAACTGCATGTAGTTATTCATAGTGTTTGCTCTCAGCTATGCCACTGGCAACAGTCACCCAGTTCAAATGCACTGTGGAGCGCAGCCACAGAGCTGCACTGACGGTGGCTTTTTGTTGAAGAGATTAAACAAGCACTTCAAGGCGAGTGTGTTAAAACGCTTGGCCCCCGCGTTTGGCTAATGCCACATCCCAGCACTCTGCCAAAACAGGCTAAGTTCACAACAACGGCTGAATAAAAAGAAGAAAAAAAAAACCACCCTTCTTCCCAAATTCATTTTTCTCAGTCTATAAATTACTGTTTTTCTGTGTCTAAATGAGCTAGGGCAAAAGTATCACGTGTGTGAGTTCACAGATGCTTTATAAACTAACACGCTCCTGGGAAGCAAGCCTACACCCAGTGCCAGATCTCAACGACTTCAAACTGTTTTTAATTGCTCACATAGTAATTAGCTCAGATTCTGCTAGTTCAAACTGAGACCACACAAACACAAATACATACACAAAGACGCTTTAAACAGTGATTCACAGCTATTTCTATGATCTTAATGGTGTTACAACTGCGTTAATAAGAGCTAATGATTGAGCGAGTATAGTGCTAATTTAATTTATTTTTGATTTGGTTACAATAGATATCTGTTATCTATATTCCAACCTGATCTTACCGAAAAATGTTAGTATTGTACAAGGTGGCGATTTTGTATAAATTTGGACAACGTGATTCGTACAAATATGTATGTTTTGGAGAGAAAGAGTAAGTTTGAAGGTCCATTCCCTAGCCCTACCACTAACCCAAACCATTACTGGGGCGAAAACAGATCGTACAAAAATTGTATGAAAGAGATTGTACAAATTCATAATAATTAGCTATTAAATAACGAAAATGTTAAACAGCTATGAACTGCAATACGATTGTGTTGTATATTACGCACTATCCAGTTGCAATTCGTTAATATTATGATATAATATAATATAATGTTAATAATAGGTACAAATGGAGGCCGTAAGCATTTACAACTTCACTGTCTTGTAACCGTCCTTACATTTCCTTGCGTTTTAGTGTTGCCTATACTTCTCCTTCATCCTTTCATCAGACAGCTAAAGACAAAGGCTGGTGTTGTTTAAAGCCCCCCTGGGGCTTTAAATCACACTCGCTCGCCCTCTCTCTCACATACTTAACTGCATCCTGCAGCCAATGACTCAGCGTATACCTGCCATGGACTGCCAGGACAGGATCTGTCAATCACAGCACAGCTTGTTTACTATTGATTTCCTGTTACTTTGTTTTTGAGGTGTCAGACATGAGCCCCTGGTGGCAGCAGCTGTTAGTGTACATTTATAAATTGAAAGACTAGGAATTGTGCATCAGCCCTGTAGTGTTTACTTGACTGAGTGTGAAGGACAGAGGAAAGCTCGTGTTGCAGGGAAGGATGGGTGAGAGTCATGGTAAAGAGAGTAAGGTTGTTACCACGTTTCATATTCGCCTCCATTTTGTGTGCTGATCATAATTCCATAAATCACTAAGATAAGCGGCAAAGATCAGAGGAGCAAACAATCAATAAACCAAAAAAAAACAAACCTAAATAGCAGATTAGGGTCTGGTTGTGTGAGTATGCCACAGGGCAGGAGTTAGAAAAACACACACAATCACCTTGTTCACAGATTCACAAAACTATGTACCTTGGACTAATGGACTAAAAAATGGACTAACCAGCAGGCGCATTTTACTTTCATAGCTGACGCATAAAACGCATTTGAGGAGATGAATTTGGGATGCTTGTATCCAAGTGTGTGGAATTAATGCCAGCAGGCCATTGGTGCTTACTAAGAATTCCTGACGTGTGCCATCTGGCTGGCATGAGCTCAAGTAGCACACAGGTGTTGTAATTGTAACAGTAAGACCATTACTCATAATGTAAGTAAGCACTGGACCAAAAATGAATGAAACAAGGTGATAAGTATCCCATCTGTACCTAATGGAATTAGCATGTAACACTGCCCCATTTATTATACTATGCACACAACGCCGCTCTGTAAGCCATGTAAACACCTGATCCCTCTTTTAATAAGATAACATGGAGACATTTACACAAGCCGGCCGGCTGGATCAGCAAACCAAAATCTAGGTCGAAACAGCACAGAACAGACATTGAATTTCGCTCAAGGGCAACCAAAACCCGAAACACCAGTTTGTCCTGAGGGCTCCTAAACACAACATCACGAACACACGCATAGACATGCTTTGTTTAGGTCGTACTTTATCACACTGTACAAGCACACAACACGACAGAGGAAAAACAGGTCAGTCCACACACACACCAGACATACAACTCAGGTGACAGATGGAAACAAACGGATGAGTCTGCATGCCGAGGGTGCTTTCATGTGCACTTGTTTATCTCGATGTTCATGTCTTCAACAGACTTCTTATATCACCAAAAAACTTCCCTTATTGTGTAACTGAAGGAAAAACCCAGTTATAGAGTCACATTAACTGTCTTAGGAAACCTAGCTAGATCACAGGCCCTTTCAAACAATGAAATGTTCGCATTTAACAGTCAAATACACTTAAGACGCCTAAAAATAGTACAGTCTCGGCTGTCAGCTCACTAGGTTTTGATTGTGAAAGCAAGTGTGCTGTAGTAAACATGTCTAATACTTCCATGCAACTACCAACATGTTATGCTCAAACATGCTAAGCAAGCAGCCCACTAGGTTTTAAAAATAATAGCACAGCCAAAAATGAAAATTCCTTTATCATCTACTCACCCTCATGCCATTCCATAGATCTATGACTTTCATTCTTCTGAGGAACACTAAAGAGATATTTTGATGCATGTTGATAACCGAACAACATTGGCACCATTGACTTGACTTGTATGGTCAAAAAAACCCACAGACATTTCTCAAAAGAGCCTCTTTTGTGTTCCACACAGGAAATAAAGACATATAGGTTTGAAATGACAAAGGGTGAGTAAATGATGGAATTTTTTTAATTCTTTTAAAATGGGAGAACGTATTTTCAAAAAGCAATCTGGTGAATTCCCCCTTTTCGCTCAAGTGTACATGAATGCATTACTTGAGAAATACAGTAAAGTCCCTGTACAAATGAAGCTGTAAGATACAGGTTAGTCATCTGACCTTTGTGGGCGGAGCCATGCTGTCAGAAGATGGAGTGATTTGACGGAGAGACCACTTTTAAGACCTCAACATTATTACTATCTGCTGCTATAGAAACAGCAGCTCACCACAGCAACAGTACTTCAGCAAGCCATTATTATGTGTGAGTGGATGTTAGTCAAAATTTTGGAGAATCGGAGGGAAAAACACCGTGAGAGAATGATAAAAATATAACATATGACAAAATAAAGAGCTTCATATTAAGGATTAGATGTTATACATCATAAAGGTGTGAAATAACAGTACATGAGGCGTGTGATTCTGTGCCAGTGCCAAATCCCAGGCATCTAGCCACTGTCTCCTTAGACAATAGAGTCATAGCATAGCTGATGGGTGCGAGCTGACAGCTGCTGCTTTAGCCTTCATACTGCTAATACAGCTCAGACACGCGCACACACGCACACGCACACACACACGCACACACACACAAATACAGAAAGCTTTGTAATGCCTTCTCGTAGTGCGAGACATCAAAGGAAGATTAAGCCTGATTCATAGCTTACTCATGAATTTTGGGTTTATCTATCACACACAGACACTGTTTGCCTAGTAGGTTGGCACAATTAATCGAAAAAGTAAACAAGATTACGATTATGGTTGCCCTGATTAACTAATCATGAACAGTGTCCCAGTCCATCAACATTTTGTGATTGTTTTTTTTGCGCAGCATGGTAACCAATCACAGACGTGCCTGCTGTGCGCTGGCAAATCAGACGGTTTTAAAAGAGCCTATAAGCGATCAGTAATGACATCCAGTCCTAAAGAACATTACGATCCACAGAAATGTGTTTTTATTTCATGGACTGCAGAGAAGTCATGTGAAACAGTAAAATTTTTATTACAGCTTTGTGGATTATAATGCAATGTGAACGTTTTAGTACTATTGTGTTGTTCAATTTCTGTGTATAAGTTATGAAAATTTAGTGCTCACAGTTTTGTTTTCCATGCTGCTAAGACGGCCAATGTGAACCTAGCAGCTGTCTTGATTTTGAGAACAATAAAGCTGCAATTAATTCATTCAGGAACAGTTCTCAGCCTGTAAATATAAAGACTACAACATGTAATAAACAAAGGTATAGTAACAAATTCAATTAACTTAAATTTCTGATTAAAATATTAAGAGAAATAATCTGGTCATGCAGAGCAACTGCTCAGACACACAGTTAAAAGACAAACTGTGCATCTCTGACCTGACAGACACACACACATCAGTTATTGAAAAGTTGAGAGGAGACACGCTTGGTCACACAAACATTTCCTGCGGCGAGAGACATTATGGCTTGACAGACTCACGGCCATCAATACTGATCAATTCAGCTCTAGTTCCTTCCTGTCTCCACACTGGCCAATTGTTTATGTGGTGGTTAAGTGTGTGTTTTGGTAATGTGCGTGTGAGGCGGTCGAGATCTGCTGGCAATGGTCCGTATCTATATTGGATTGCGGGCTCTGCTTGATACGCACCTTTGTATGGGTCACGCCAAGCGTTTCACACTTTTAGCTCCGTCAGTGAGAATTTACAGCTTTGACTGCCACTACTGCAAATCACATTACAGCCCAGAACTGCGTCACCATGACAACACATTACAGCATGCTCCACTTCATCCAATTAGGCCTGCCAAGGCTCAAAATACAGCACACCCAGACAGTGGGCAGAAAAGGGGTATTTTGAGGTTATGCACACAGCCAGCGTTCTATGAATGGCCCTAAAGGAGCAATATGCATGCTTGTCAATGGTGTGTGTTTTTGAGTCACCTACTGTGAGCATGACTGTTTTTTTGTCTGTGCCTTTGCATGCTTTACGGTCAGTGCCTTGAACATTCAGAGTTATGAGGCGCCTCTCCGCAACTTGAAGAGGACACTGAGGTCAAAACAACGTGAGACTGAAGCAACAACAAAAATAGGAACTGTTAGAGCTGTGGAACAATAGATAATGCATGGGTTTGTAACACAGGGAGCAGTTGTGCTCGCGATGATGCAGGCTAGTAGGCATAAACGTAAATACAACAAAACTGAGTGCTGCTTATGCATGAGAAACTTGCCACTACAATTCTGGATGTTGTGTTCTGCGTGTTTGCCAGGGCACAATTATGCGGTTGCTAAGGCATTCTTACTGGGTGTTAAGGTGTTCTTACTGGTTGTAAAGGTGTTGCTAGGATGCTCTGGGAGGTTGCTAGAATGTTAATAAAACAAGTGCTATAAAATTCCCTCAAGTGGAGATTAAAAGTTTGAAACAGGAGCTGTCGCATGCCGTCACATTTACAGCAAAGAACTGCACATTATTCAATCTGAACATTGTAGAAATATCTGCTAGTCTGCCTATTTCAGTCTCTCTGATTTTCGAGGATTTCTGGTAAATGAGCGAGTTAGTCACCGAGACACAGAGCAGCATCTGCCTCTCGGCACAATCTGCATTTGTGCTGCTTTGACATTACAAGAGCTAAAACAGTCTCCTCAGTCATCTTTCTCCTGCAATGTTTATTCTTCTGTCAGACTCTTTAAGCAGTTAAATGTTACCACAGACGATGTCCTGCTTTTTTCTCTCAAACTCAAGCATGTTGACAGCTAAGAACTGCAGAGATTGTGGAGTCAAGAAAATAACATCCTGACAATCAGACACAAGCGCGACAGAAAACACGAATTGCTGACAAACTGCACTTGCACATGGTCTGAGGCTGACAGATGCGTGCCAAACAAAAGATGTTGCAGGACGTTGAGTTTGGAAGAGTCAAAGCTTACAGTAGAGGCAAGTGAGAACTGCTGCTAAATGAAAGTTTTAAAGGCTCTGTGGGGAGCTTGCGCAGGACTGAAGGGACTGTACCTCCCTTCATTTAATCTTAAAGACGTGAATCGAGGGAAAAGGCGGCAATTAATGTTGGTGTAACAAGTCAATAAGTCAAGGGGGCCCTGCCTTTCTTTTTCCTCTAATATGCTAATGAGGAGGCGGGACAAATACTGCTTTGAGAACAGACAGTGGTATGGGAACACAAAGTGGGACAAAAATTCACTCATGTATGTGTTCCGCAGGCATTAAGGGTGGTTACACGCATGTGTCGCTGAGTAGAAAGGGAAGGTAACAGCCAGATCTCTGGGAAACCTTAAGGTGCTTTAGAGATTATGTAATGATACTGCAAGCATGCTGAAACAGGCAGCTATCAGATATATTTAACCTGTTAGTGTTTTCTGCTAAATGACATTAGTCAGTGATCAGAAATAACCTGTAGAATTTAAAGAAGCACACACAAGGAAATGCAAAAATCACTTTTTAAACTCGCCTCTGCTATTGGTCAGACCCCAAGAGCAAACCATTGGTTGAAACAATTTTACTGTGTAAATATTTGATGAGTATTTAAACACTGAAACACACAGTACACTTTAAAACACTCGCTCACAAATTGATTAATCACAAACTGACTTGAAAATATAGTAGGAAATGGACTTCACAGCGAGGCTAAAGGAGAAACTCGAGCGATAAAAAGAAATGCATAAGAACGACTGGGGATCAGCAGAGCAGCGTGGGCTTCGAGTTCGACCACTGTTTTTTTATGAACGACTTCTAGCCTCAGGCACATTCTCAGTATGACCACACTGCAACAACATAAACATAAAACAGCCCTCACATGCTATTCAGTTCAGTGCTCACTTTGTACACGTCAAAAGAATAGAGTAAAAACACTAAACTCAAAAGAGAGAACAAAGAGCTATTCATGTGATCTTGGGAACCATCTCAGGAACATCTCTTGGTGTTATCTCATCTCTTACACCTAAACCAGCATCTGTTCTTCTCCCCGTCGCTGAAGATCCATGATACAGCCCACATGTTTTCTGAATTCATACTGTACGTACACACGGAAACGTACACTATTGTGTCTACACCAAGACAGTCATGTGACTTCTCATCTGATGTTGGGATGCACATTCATTCTCGCATTTTACATCAAAGCAAAAGGCATCTCTCTTATCTAGCTGTGCATTCTCTGGCTAAGCAAGATCCCTTAGTAGTGATCATGCTGGGCTATACAGCTTTGTAATTAAAGGGTTAATGGTACTTTTAAAACTCTATTAGCTAAAAGAGCTAATTATATATGACCAAACACTTATGTAATGCGTTGCATTACAAACAGACACACACACCTCTGGTGCTTTTTAAAGATCTCTCAATGACAATAATTAGGAGAGCTGCCAAAGAGGCAATTTACATCTATTATTACTGATGACTAATCACTTCTTTCCGTTCCAAGAAATGGTAGAAATGATGCAACAGGAGAAGATACTGTCGACTTCCAACGCAGTGTAAGTTCCAATGAACCATAAGTGCCCTGTAAAGTGGATTTAACAGCGTATTTTTCCAACCTAAATGAGTTTTACAGTGAAAATGATAGTGGATTTCAGCGTTTTTTATTCAGTTATAATTACTCGGGTGTGTGTATATTTACACGGGTACACTGACCTGAGGTTGCGGGGTATTCTAAATTCTAAATAAAATTTTGTCATGTACAACTCTACTGATATTTCATGCTGAGGTACTAAACGCTGTACAAGGACATGCCGAATCAGAACGCGTCTTATGCAAGACACCAATAATAAAGCATCACCGCTTCTCCTTCCACCAGACAACACACGACCAGATCGTACATGACATCTGAGATTTTTAAAAAGAGGAAGATATGGGTTCGTTCTTGATACTGTCATTCACCAAATATGGAAGAGTGTATCTGACACGAACGGTTTGCTGACAGCACGTCTGTGAAACTGCGACATAATGACACCATCATGAGCTGTTTTCAGTAACATTAGCTGACTTTAGTGGGTGGCCAGTATGGATTTTTTTAACTGCTGATGCTAATGGCAATATCTAAAAAGCAGGAAGGCCACAGTCTTATATGGTCTTATTTGTAGAGGATGTATGGGCCGTGTCTGAAGTATGAAATAATGGTACAAAGTGTTTCACACTAACAGAATAACATTCTTTGAATGTTCCTAGTACGATTAGCTTCAAGTGTACAGTCTTTTAAAAACCAAATGTTTTTAATGCTTTCAGAAACACTCTGTTCTATTGTTTAGAGAGATTCTCCAGGAACTGAGGTTCTGGCAGGGTCTCTCAGCCTCATGTTTGACCCAGGACAGGAATGTAGGGATTCGGGCCATTTCCTCCAGCTGTCCTCCAGCTCACTATCCAGAAAACAACACTTATCTCCTCTAATGTTTAACTGTAATGTCCTCCATTTCCAAACAAACACTCTCTTTTTCGGTGTATGTTTTCCCCTCTGATGCATGAATTATCACAAAGGTAAAACATATTTTCAAAGCTTACACTTTATCCAACCTGCAATAGAAAAGAATTATAAATATTCCACTTTGTGGGCCACTTTTGCTGGAGGCGTGCCGATTATATGCTGTCACAAAAAGGGTCAAAGATAATCTCCCATTGGTTGTTAGAATGTAACGTTATACGCTGATGGTGAAAAACATGCATCAGAGGGTCACACAAATTCTCTCCTCACCTCTGCTAGCCACAACTACTCCCTCTCTGTCTAGTGTTCTCTCTATAGGCTGATGTCTGAGACTATGCAAACATCCACAGGGGTCCTGATAATGATGACAGCCTACAGGACTGAATTACATCCCCACAGCTGCTGGAGCTACATCCATCTCCTGAGAGTGAATGCGCACACACACAGACTGTAGCCCAGTTGGGGCACACATGACTACTGGGTTAAAAGGGGGGGTCAAAGAAAGGGTGGGACACGCTAATTCATTTCTAACCATTGAGCTGTCAACACCAGAAGACGACAAAGGAATTGAAGAGGGATAGAGAATTAAACAGGCTCTCAAGCATCCTGCGTTTAAGTGACAGTTCACCCAAAAATGAACATTCTTCCATTATTCACTCACCCTCATGCCATTCCAAACCTGTATGGCATTATTGCTTCTGAGGAACACATAGGAAGACATTTTGAAGTTCGCTGTTGGCCAAGCAACAGTGGAACCAGCTAACTTCCATTACATGGACACAAAATCACGAAGACATTTCTCAAAATATGCTCTTTTGTATTCCGCAAAAGAAAGAAAGTCATACAGGTTTAAAATGACATGTAAGTGATAGAAAATTGTTATTTTTGGGTAAACTGTGCCTTTGAATTTACGGAATACCAATGGTGGTTAAATTTACTCGGCATAAATATTTCTTACCTGCTACGAAAATGTATTTTTAGCCTTATCACAACAGAATTGGTGAGCTGTTTTTCCAACTGTATCAGCGATGAGGCACCTGCATCTCTCAAAGCATCTGTAACACAAACACAAACACAAAGCACAATCGTGATTTTGGCCTACATATTTTATTTCTGGTTGTTTAGTGCTTACTGCACATTATAGTTAACATGTCATTTAAGAGCTAATAAAAACCTAGGCATCCTACATAGATTTATGAAGATCATTTTTCCACTCATAAGTTGCTAGCAGCAGTGCAAATGAAGATTTCTCTAATAGATATTTTAATCATTTTAAATCTCCTTCAATCTTTCTCTTTAATGCCATCAGCGCAGTTCAGATTTATAATCTGATGTTTGAAGTCATGTTATTTAACGCTTCCTAATAAACACAACCAGTGAGTAGCTCTTTTTATTTACATGCCAAAAACAACGTTTACTCTCATCAGTAATCGGCGAATGTTAATTTTGGACCCTGCTTACAAATGTCTTGTGTTTTCCACGTGTTTTCATTACTATCCAAACATGTGTCTGGTTTAACCTAGCTAATTAATTCTTCGATAGATTGACAAACATAAAGATACTGCATTTATTACCAGGGGTAAATGCTGTAAGTAACATTTAACTACGAGACACAGAACAGAGACTAAAGACCCATTTGGGGGTACATCATATCCTGCCCTGTGACTGAGTGTGTCATCACATAATGAATGTATATGAGAGCTGTGTCACGAGAGGCCCCAGATACAAGCAGTTACTGTGGCACACTGTCGACGGCTTAACAAAAACTGATGGAGCTGCTGATCAGGATAAACTACATCCGGCAGGGGTCTGATGAGGCTTTGCAGGCCCAGTTAGAATGAGCCTTCACTGGGGAATGATTTCCCTAGTTCATGCTTGAAAAAAAAAATCTCCCTCTGGATAGACGGTCATTTCAGATTAAGAATAAATCACAGATTAAAAATATCTTAATTAAAACTTTAACCCAGACTGCCATGGCAGTCAACAACTCAAAAAATTAGAGAAGTTCAACAAGGATTTAATGCTCTTGGTGGGAGAACTTCGAAAAAGCTTATCTAGCAAAAACATGATTAATATGCAAAGAATGTTTGTTAAAAATGTTACAGTGACTATCACAGGTACTGATGTTCCTACACATAACATGAAGACAACAACAGCATTATGATAAAAGACACTCATGTTCAGCAACTTGAGTGAAAAATTGTGAATTTTTTAGTAATAATACATAATCAGATAAAACAATTTTTTCTGCAAAGTAATATAGTTCATTA
>JAZGTJ010006432.1:0-24965 GCA_036877575.1 Botia almorhae | reverse complement strand
AATGCTTGCAAAAATGACATGCTTGTGGAAGATCGCAGGAGACGGAACAAAAGAAAAACAGCGTGCGTGAAAGGCATAGGAATAAAGCATGCGTACTAGCGGGATGAAACGTAACATTATGAAAAAGAGCCTGAGATACCAAGTGAACTGAAACTGAAGTAAAAAGGGTGGAAGATGGCGCAAGAGGAACTGCGCTTGTGTGTGTGTCTTACCGTTGTGCTGCTCCGTGTGATCGGAGAGAACTGAAAGGGCTGCGGAGGGCCTGGAGCTTGGCTGGCTCTGTTCCCAGTCTCCCACTCTGTGCTGGCTGTCTGCCAACTCCCTCTCTCGCTCCCGATCTCTCCCCGGTCCAGGCGCTGCAGACGACACACACCCCTCCTTCTCCTTCAGCTCCAGCTCCGAGAAACGGATCATCGCACGCTACAGGCACACACACACACACACACACAGCACAATCGTGAAACCAGATCCAGTGTTACGAGCACCAGCTGTAAAGCTTGTCTCTCGTGTGCTCGGGTACAACAGAGGAAATAAAATAATAAAACTGGCAGGAAATAAATCTGTAGCACAAGTTGAACAGGAGCTAAAGCGCATAAGAGTAAATGCAGCAGATGCAGATCAAAAACTAACAACAAACGCTAACTGATATAAATGAAGCTGAGCTCGAGTCATTTTCCTAAAATTTGGCCATGCAACTTACAGGGCCCCTCGGAAAGGGGGATAAAAGAAGAGGAAAAAACAACAAGGACATGTCTGACATCACAACTGCCTGTGGGAGCAAAACCAAGAGTTACTTATTTTAACTGATTAGTATTTTAAAAATAAAATGAACTGACCTCCCAGAACGCAGCTGGTTGACTTAAATTACTGTCCTCTTGTGATAATCCTTCCATCTAAGCAATCAGAATGGGGCTCAATGTCTTTTTCAATGATTTGAATTACAAACTTTCACATGTAATACATCTGTACACAAACATCAACTTACCCTGTTATGGAACTACAAGAATCACCATTACAAGGTATTGTAACAAAATACTATTTCTTATTGACAGAAACATGGTGGAATTTAAGACATATTTGAGAACGATAAAGCCTTGGATGCTGTTGTGTAAATGGTGGAGATACTACTGTGGCTACAAAAGGTTCTCGCACAGCGATGCCATAGAAGAACCGTATTAGGTTCCCCAATGAACCAAGTCCTCATTTAGTTCTGAGAGGAACTATTTTCTAACTCTTTTTTTATACTTTAAAGAACTTTTTTCTACTACAAAGAATCTTTTGTGGAACAATAGTGTTGCAGATGTTAACGGTTCTTCATGAAACCACATAACAAAAATGGTTCTTTATGGCATCATTTAGCACCTTTATTTTTAAGTGCGTGTGGAAATGTGCAGACAATATTTGGCTTATTTAAAGGGACTTTTCGAAATCACGTGGGGTATCTAAAATGGGGCTATTGTCCTCCGTCAGCCTCTCCATCTCTCTCTCCTTCCACTCAGAGCTGCGCGACTGTGTGTGTGTGATTGCACTAATGACTCTGCCAGTCGACGAGCTCTCTGCTCACTGCTGCTGGTAAGAGTTTTAATCTTCCCCATCAGGAAAGAATGGGCCAGATTTCACTTAAGCTGGGAAGGCTGCCACCATGCACATGGCTATTGGGGGCCTGGGGGCGTGCGTGTGTTTGTGTATGTGTGTAAAGAGAGGAACAGAGCACAAGCAGCAGCCTGTTGGAGAGGGCGTGTGGTTATGTTTGGGTATGCCCCGCACATTTCTTTCTGACGCACACGCGGCAGTCTCCAGGGCTCACCTGCAGGTTAACAGTTGCCTGCAGCATTATGCGCTAGCAAGGCCATGGCATGCGCGCGCACACACACACACACATACAAACACTTGGCAGCTGAGCTTCCGCACGACCGGACAGAGCCGCCACAGACGGCGTTCTGCATTAACCCTTTCAGCTGCTAACTGAACCACACGCTCAAGGGTGCCTGTTCTTACACAAACACACGTGCTTCCACGCTAACTGTGGCACTGCTGTGGTTAGAGACTGCTTGACAGATACACAGCAGGGGAGCAAGAAATGACAGAAAGAGAGAGCAGGAGAGGGAGGGTGGGTTACAGAGAGCTGTAATTAGCAAAGCGTTCAAAATTACTAAACAAAGTAAGGTGCAAGTGCTCGCTCTAGGGTGGAAATGTAAAGAGAAGCCCTAGGCTTCTCAAGAATACAGGGAGATTTTTCAAACTGGTCTGTAAAGATTCTACCAGAAAACAGAAATTGTGAGGCATTCGCAAACTATAGCATCCTTACGTCACCTCAAGTTTCCTAAAAGGCTGGATTTTCAAACAAGGCTGTGTGAAATACATGAAGTGTGACATGCTCCACAATTGCACAATCTTTTCTATTTATTCTAACAAAGGTACAAGAAATGCACAACTCACCTGCAGGGCTCGCTGTTCCCGGCTCAGTTTGCTTGAGTCCGCATACAGCTCAGTTGTGACGCATTTGAAACGGTCGCCAACATAGCCTGATGAGTTGGCTATTCTCTTGGCCAGACTGGATCTTTTGCTTTTAGACAGTCCATGTCCTTCCTCCTCATCCTCATGGGACTCCATGTCTTCTGGTCCATCTTTGCCCAGGTCCACATATTGTCGATTAGCATGGTGCCGATCAACTTTGAATTCTGCCCCATCAGCCCGAGCCCTTTCACCCGATGTTCTGGCACAGCGTAACGTCTGCTCTTCCAACATGTCAGGCAGTGGGCTAAGCTCAGATGAGCTCTCCTCACCTTGGCTGTGCACAGGAGAGTCAGCTTGCTTTTGAGGCCGAGGTGGACTGCATACCTCTGGCCGCCGCTCTGATTCAGCTGGCCTAGGTATGGCAGGCTGGCTGGAACGCAAGATCTGCATGAGCTCTGGCTCTTTACCATCAGAATTACTGCCACTCTCATTCCCCATCCCTGTTCCACTGCCGACTGGCTTAGCTGGCTCTTTGCTTTTGGCATCAGCTACACTGTGTTTGTCTGGCTCAGGACTGCCATCTGTGTCATCTTGGACCAGGTCAATGCAGACAATCTCCTCCTTATTCACTGTGTGATGCTTGCTTTGAGACTTAGAGCCCAGAAATTCTTTCCTCTCTGACTCTCTCTCAGATTTGTAACTCGGGTCTGCCTCTGTGATGCCCTGGCGCTTGTACGGAGGCTCCTCTTGGTGCCAAGGCTTTTCAGGGGGCCTGGGTCTAAGCTCAAGACGCTCAGCAACTTTGTGGTCCAGAGGCAGGTGGGGAGACATTAGTTGGTGGACCATCTCTTGCGATTCATGATAGGTCAGGTACTCTCCATGGTTAGGTGGGATTCCATAAGGCAGGCCAGGTTTGGGTGGCAAACGTGTTGAGTACAGGCTGTTAGAGCCCAATAGAACAGGGTACATTGGCCCTTTTCCAGGCAACTGCAAGTGAGAGAGGGACAGACTCTCTGGTACTGGGTATGAAAGATATCTGTTAGAATATGCTAAGCTGGGAGGAAGATAAGCATCACCCTGAGGCATGTAGATGTGGCTTGGAGCATGTCCATTCTCTAAAGGTGATGGCTGGTGCTTGAAGCCAATTTCAGGGATTTCAGGTTTTTTAAGTGTTTTTGAGGGCTTTGTAGTCGAGGAGTGGCTACTGTGGTTATGAGTTTTTTCTGATGGGGTGGGCACCGACTTTGGCCATTCACTGTTTATCTTGGGAGATGGTGAGGCAGATGATGGGCGAGATGCTGTTGTTATGACAACAGGGGCAGAATTTGGGATTGTGACATTGTTTTGGTCATCAATTCTGGGACAAGAGGAACTTCTCGACTGGGGCACTACATGCTCAAGATTCTTGTTCTTGATGATGTTGAACCCTTTGTTTTGACTTGCCTCAGAGCTGATTGTCTGGGTTGGACCCGGAGCCACCCATGAAGAGGGTAAAGTGCTAATTATCTCAGGTCTTTCTGGAGTTTTAGAAGAAGTGCTAACAGCAGAGGATGATGGAGAAAGAGTTTCTTTTAAAAGCTCCCTGTTTGGGGGAAGTCCATAACGGTTGGTGGGGGAGTATCCAAGTTTGGCTAAGGCCTCTAACTTTGAGGGATATCCATTGGGTGGTCCTTCAAAGTCCATAATTTTAGCAGACAGGTCTAAAGGCTTATCTGCTGGGTCTTTGGTAACAGGCCCCTGTTTCTCAGGTTGTTTCTCAGATGAAGTTTTAACAGGTGAGCTGCTGCTCTTTCTTTCATTCCCCATACCTCTGTTTGAGTCCAAGGTTGCCTCTTTGGCTTTGGGCTTCTGGCTAGGAGGCCGGATTGGGGAGCGTAGCTCTTGGGAAATGTTACTAATGTAAGTGGGGTGAGCAACTGAGGGTGAGGATGAGGAAGATGAGGAAGGACTCCTGAACATAGGCTTCTGAAATTCAACAGTGCTATCCACAAGAGGTGGTGGGGGAGGAGCTACAGTCGGTTGAGGAGGGCGTGGTGTGGGGCGGGGAGGTTGCATTACCAGGGAAGGACAAGAGTCTACAACAGAACTAGAGCTGCTAACTGCAATGCTGCTACTGCTGCTAACACTGCTGCTAGTGCTGCTTGTGTTTTTGCTGGATGGGGTCCGGATGGACTTGTTGGCAATGTTTCCATTGTTACTGTGTTGCCTGTCACTAGGAGACTGGTGGTGGGGCTGTTGATGTATGGTCTGCTGCCCAAATGGTGAGGGCTCATGGTGAATCCTTGGGCCAATGCTCTGTATGGTTTTGTCCTGGTGATGCATCATAGGTGACAGTGCTGTAGGGGCAACAGTGGCGGTGGGGATCCGGAGAGGAGGAGCAAGGGGTGAAGATATAGGTGCAGGAGGATAAGGGGGCATGTAGAATAAGCGCTCAGCACCAGCTGCGCTACCTCCTGCGGCTGCACATAGAGACTGGTAGGCCAGGGGCTGGGCAAGATAAGGTGGCGGTTGTGACAAAATGGATGCTTTATACATGTTTAAAGCAGCATATTTGCTGGAGTCTATGAATGGGTACATTCCAGCTTCATGATAGGGATTCATCCATGGAACCCGCAGATAGCTGCTACCCCCATTCAGACTCAGTTCAGGGGGCTTGTCCCCTGGCACAATGCGTCTGTCCAACCCTAAAGCATCTGCACCAGTTCCTGGCACAACCAGTGGCTTTTGAATCCCAGGTGGGGAACTCTTATAAAGTCCAACGTAACTGTTTGTGGTCTTTCTACCATCAAGAGACACGTCTGGTTTGTACAGCAGGTCTGGGATTCTGTCACCAACAAAGCCTTTTTCTGTCGGCAGGGTCCGAATTCCAGGCGGATAAACCATCCCTCCATGAACACGGAGACTCTCCCGCATCAGGCTGGTCCGATCGATGCCGAGCGCACTGAGAGGGTTCATTCTGCAGGCTGTACTCGCATCCACCTGGAACAAAGCAGAGCAGAAAATGGTCATGGTGGGGTGTGTGGGGTGAAGCGGCGTAAAAATAGACAACAAGTATAGAGCAATAAGACCCAACGGGCAACAGGCAGACAGGAGAACAAAAAGCCAATCCAGATTAACAACAGGTATGATCCATCCAATCTTTAGCTAGAGATAGGATTCACCTTTCACTAAATGTGAGGGCAGAATCATGACTGAAATAAGAGCCTGCATACAGTGAGAGCACCAAAAATGTAACAATATTACAGCACAACCCGCTAAAAATGGTCACGTTACACAAACATCAGCCTTTCCTATTAAAAAATGGTCAGAAAATTCTCTAATCTCAAACTGGTTCATGCATATTATTCTCCGGTACCCCAAAAATAAAGCTAACAGGACATCACAACACATTGGACTAGTCAAGGTCACAACAGGAAAAGCGGAGATCGTTTTTAAATGTCAGCTGCAGCAGGTTTTTAATGTATGCTTTCAGAGCAGTCTGGCAGACAGCATACATCACTCTTCCCATCATACACGGCGAGAGAGCTGGGAGGTAAATTATGCCGGTTCTGGCGCGTGGACGTGCGCAGGGAGCGCATCTGTCAACGCTGGAGAATTTTGAGGCGAGAGAACAGGTGATTACGTTTTCTGCTTCATGACGTGTAATGCATTTCACGATAAGGGGGCAGTTTAAAATCTTTCTGATCTTTTTTTTCAAATAAAATAACCCGCAGAGAGAGTGCGGTAAAGATGTGCTGCCCTCTTATTTTTAGAAACCTATTTCCAGAAAAACCTGTCACAATCATATATTTGGAAGGACATCATATCTAAAAGCATGCACATTTTTTTGCTTGCTTTTGGTTTTAAAATGAATGTGCGAACGCTTACCATGCTTTGAATGAGGACTGCGTTTCTCTGTTAGTTCTCAACAGATTCTGCGGTCTTCACCATCTCATAAGAAAAATCTGTGTGGGAGAGAAAAACGATTTTACATACGTGATGATTTAACTTCTGTACATGTTTTCTGTTCAGGATAAACAAAGAAGAACAGCAGGGATGAAAACACAGAGCAGAGAGGCTGGCCTAATGCGAGCGGAGACAACCTAACCCTTCGTGGTAAGGCCTTGGGCAGTTTCTCCACCTCTACATGCCTTAATTTCCACGAACAGTCAGAGAGCCACGTGCCTTGTTATCTCAAAGCGAGGGCTTTGATAAGGAATCCTTCTGCGTTCTGTACTCGTACAGAGCAGGGGGGGTCATCATTACACAGGAGAAAGCAGCAATCAAACCCACTTCCTCCTCCCCAAATACTGCCGCCCGGCCCTGCGGCTTGGCAAGACATAACAGCAGAGCTTTGTTGGGTAGGCGAGCCGCGCCTCTCTTATTGATGGCTCTACAGACCCCAGATTTCAATAACGCAGGCTCAGAGCTTATCTAGAGACGTGGCCTTAGTCGGTGCCATTGAGGGAGTGATGCAGTTTGCCCTCTGTCATCAATCAAACCAGCCTACACACACACACACACACAGAGACAGACATGTGCATGTGTGTGAGTCACTTCCATAGCAACCTGTCGCAAAACAGATTCAGTGCATAAACAAAAGAGTTTCATAAAATCACGATCCATCACTGCAAAGCATTTATACTGAACACTAAAGGGTGCTTACAAAAGCAATGCTGGATATTATGTACGGCAAACACAAGCACACGGAACAGTAGAACCCTTTGTTTCAGTTCTTCAACTACGGGCACTTTTGGTGTCGTGTACTTTCAGTAGGAAATCCTCCATGCGCATTTCTGCCGCATTTAAAATTTAAAGCATTCACAAGCTACATTTTAATCATCATAAAAATAAAAACGATTAATATTTTCAAGTTTACATAATTAGACAAATTATTATATTACTTGATCTGAAATAGCACTAAATATTCTGTTTACAAGTGACTTTTTTGGTCTTTGTAATCTTTAAGTATAACATTTTATTCCAAACGTCCTCCACCTGCTCAATAAAAATAAAATACAGTGTAAATAATAAATACGGAAATAGTTCGTTTCACCCTTTAAAATATAAATTTATAATTTTTGTAAGGGATTTTCTAAGTTCCAAGCTGAACGTCTGCGTGTGTGGAAAGAGTGTAACAACAGCGTCTACATATAACAGGCATTTGAAACGAAGCAAAAATATATTACGTCGAAAGTGTCCATAGTTAAAGAACCTCTAATATGCGCAAAATTAAAGAATTACTTTGTAACCTCAGTCAATTTTTTCCAGAGTGTGTGCCTCCCTTCCCCCAACCTCCACAGCTCTCCAAGTCTAATCCGACCCCGCGCCGTGGGGAGCGCAGCGGAACCCCTCTCGCCTCTGTCATTCAGTCACGTTATGTGCGCTCTCGCTTCCCGTCCCCTCTGTGACCCGCTCTTTCATTGCGCCAGCGGGGGCGCGGACATCATGCGCTTGAGGGCCGCTTCGGTACGAGAGTCACCCCCTCACCCCCCCAACCAATGGGACATCAATCATGGGGCAAACGCGCTTTGTCTGCATTTAACGCCGGTGAGCCGACAGTAAATCTGGGCTATGCGTCGCGTTTTAACTTGGTTTCTCATCACCCTGGCTTTCACAACACAGGTTTCCCTCTGGGGACGTTCGCACAGGACGCATTCTTGCGATCAGGAAGCCAGACGGAGCGCAAATGAATGGCACAGAATGTGGACGTGTTTTGAGAAGTCGAAATATTTTTATCTTGGCACGCCTTCGCGCGACGCTTTTGCCGTATTATACGAAGACGTTCATCGGACGCGTTAGCGCATAGCCTACGCGAAGCTTTGATAATTACACAGATTAAACTAGCTGGCGTGTTCAAACGGTGGTTAAGCAGGAACGGAACTGGTTTGTGACGGAAATATTCCTTTAATTTTGCACCGCGTGACGTTCAGCGCACTTCAAAGCTAATAGAGCACGCGGCTAATGCATGCAATTATAAGCACATAAACACAAAATGCTGCACAGAGAAAAATGTAAAGCATGAATGAATAAAAACATTAAATGTATAAAATAGCATTTAGGCTTAAATGTTCATTTTAAACGAGACGTGCGTTTTTATTTTAAAAGAAAGAAGGAACCCTCGTGTAACTTCCTGTTGGTAAACAGGGTGACAAAAGTAACAAAGGAAACGCAAAAACAACTTTTACTATATTTATATTTTTAGGGTTGAAATTAGGGTTTTGAATGGCACAGGTGACAGTATGCGTGAAGGTGTGAAAGCTGATGATGTTAGATGTTTCACTCTTGAGGTGTAAAATGTGTAATAATGACAGATAAAACCAAATGAGGTAGAAAACATTCAGGATAGACGTTCGTGCGCAAAATGACTGAGGTGAAATATGATCATAAGGAAGGCCCTTATACTGTAGCGCAATAACAACTGTGAACGGTATACGGGCTTATACGACCTTGAACAGAACCGCCCATCGTGTAACTTTAAATGAATGCGTTTTATACACTAAGTCAGTTTCACAGGTGAAATATCAGTGCAGGTCAATGAATCTGCACGTACATCTGTAATGTTTCAACACGGACGGAATGCCGGGTTGCATTTATGCACAATTCAGCGAAACAGATTCAAACATGTTCGAATGTGATTAACAGAGCTGAAAACGACACCACCCTGACTGTAAAATGCGCAAACGCAAAAAAAACGCTTCGGCTGGTTTAGTCAAAGGATCCGACGCCGTAAGTTCACCGTCCAGAAAAACAAACAAGAACTTTTTCATGGTCACGCGCAGACGTGCATCAGCTGCCGCGTTCTGGAAAAAATGAGCAAGAGGAAAACACCGCGGGGAAAGTGCGGATATCTAATGCGTAACGTGTACAAAAGAGTTTATTTGCCCGCGGACATTCAGCTGCGAGAAGCGATACGAACCGCCGCAAGCCCCACGCGCTGGCAACGCTCGCATTCCGTGTGCGGCCCCCGCAGCCACTATCTCCCTCTCTCTCTCTCTCTCTCACCTCACTGTCTGCCTCGTGCGCTCTGCGCTGCTGTAAAATGGTGGGTTGGCTCTTTCTGTTTGTGAGAAATCGATGCGACTCGGTTACTTTGAGAGTTTCGACTCCGGCAGATAACCCGAGTAAGGTTGTTTTTAGCTCGTGCGTGAGAAGACGGTTCGAGCGGGGTGGCAGATCGTCTCCCGACTCGTTTCTCTCATTAGTGAACGCGCGTCAGACGTGTTAACGGGCCTGTTTGAGACGCGCTCCGTTCTGCTGTTATGAGTGTATAAACAGATGATCTGCGGATGCAGACGGCGGGTTTAACATAACGAATATACAAGGCCAGTACTATCGTAGGGTGTTTGTTTTAGTATTAATTAGTAATCGGTATTCATTGAAGCACCAGTTGGTTGCATAAACGGTTTGCCAAAGCAGCGCATAAAACTATTTTTGTGAAACTAAAAAAAGTCAAACTGGTGCATGAGGAATAAGGTAAGATACATCTGAGAAATCCAGCTTTCAAAGTGTGGGAAAAAAAGACAGCGCAAAGGAAAGACAACAATGTATTCGTGGGTAGGCGTCGCTCCGGGGCCGCGCAGCGATCCGTGCGCGCCGGGGCTCCTGCTGCGGCACAGAAGCGCACTCAAGCAGAGAGAGGAGCTCTCCCGTCTCAGCGCGCGGCGTCCCGCGGGACCGCTCGGACCTAGAAGAGACTTCAATCAAACCGTGACGTCTACAGCGGGAGCCAGACTCCGAAAACCGATCCGGGGGCATCGCTACACGCTCGCACGGACTAAATACTGGCGAATAAAACCGAATGCTGTGCCAAGCAGAGAGCAAACTGTGCCAACGCGCTTTATCCAGGAAAACAACGACATTAAAACAACACACCTTTGCAGTTATGTGGATTTGGTGGTATTTGTGGATGCGGTTTATCCAAATTTTATCTCTGCCCGCGAGTTGGTTTGTCAGTTAATCCTACTTCTGTTCGATTCTGTTTACCATTTCACATCTGAAACATCAGCTACCCGTACGGAGTTTTGGGGGATACGGGGACACAGAAAGACGAGTCTATCCTTTCACCTGTAAACAATATTAAACAGATCAACAGATCCTTTTTTCCTATGACGTCGTCAAACATTACAAACCACCAGAACCATCTAAAACAGGCTGCTGGCCATATATAGGCGACAGACTGTAATTTCCTATCATTTGATATGTTTTAGTAACCTTAAAGGCAGCCAAACATACGCGCGTGGTTCAATTTCCACCGTCCATTCACAGCCAGCATCAGACGTTTCATATATTCCTCTTAACCCTGCCATCGGTTTATCTCAGGCCGGGACTTGCTCTGAATGACACCCGCGGGTATATGTGGAGCATTACAATACGGGTCAGACACGTCGCCTTTTCCCTCTACTGATTTGACGCTGACGTCACAATAAAGTCTGGTCTGTCTCCAGACCGGCTCCGCGGCTGACGGGATCGCGCAGGCGTGAGTTCAAGCTGAGCCGAGCGCTATAAATAAACAAATCCAGAGACCTTGGTGTCTCGGCAGGGCGCCCGGTGGGTGTGGACGAAATGAACGACGGTGACAACAAACGATATGCGTGCCAATTTGTGCACCAAAAGCAAGAAAACTGACACCGCACGACAGAAATGCTATTGTGCGCGCTTAGCATAGCAACAAAAGACCCCATGATAATCATTGGAGGTAGAAAATATTTAAACACGTAAATAACACGTTTCAAGTATAAAATAAAATAAATGTATCATATAAAGTGTCCGTGTTTCCGCATGTAGGCCTACAGAAAAATTCCAATCCAGGTGTCATGTGACGGAAAAATGATTATACTTTTTAAACAGATTATTATTTAAATGTAATAATTAATTCCATTTAAATATAAATACATATACATTTGAATATAAATATTGATCAGATTGTTAGTGCCATTATAAAAAATGGATTAAGTTTAAAGGCCGGAAAAGAGAATCAGGCGTGACTCGGAGCGAAGCAAAATAACTTGACTGTATTTTTAAAGGGCTACGCGTGTCACATATGAAAACACGTTTAATCTTGAACTGTGACTGAGGTAAAATACAACAACGGACGCCAAAAATCTGAGGTCGACGTTTAGACGATCTTATGAAAGCGTGGACGGATCTAGAGCTTTTTTTCTCGCCGAGGTTCCTTCAGCTGCGCTTCTACACGTTTGATTTATAGCGCTTTAATGATGGAGAATAGCACGTCGCAAGCATTTAGAAACGAGACTTCTGTGAAAAATTAACCAGCTGGTTGACTATAGAAATAGTAGACTAGTAACTAGAGGGGCCTAACTTTGAGAGCCAACATAACCAACAATAGGAAGACTTGTAGAGACTTTTCACAAATGCTTATTAGTCATTCTATTGAACGCATCACTGAAGCAACCTGGTGTTTAAACGTCTTTTACAAATCATAAACATATTGGGTCGTAAATCAGCCCTGATGGGGCTTAAACCTACAAACTTTCGTTCTTCAGCTCCTAAACACTTGGAAAATCGTATTTTTCCAACACGGAGAGTCTCGGGGCGAGAGAACGCACCGTCGTCTCTGTTACAGGAGAATGACACGGAGGTGGTAAACAGCTTTCTGAAAACAAACAAAAACTGGGACCGTCGACAGAGAGATCAAAGCTGTCCTTAAACTGGCTCCGTGACAGATTGTTCACCGGCCAAGTCTCTTCCCTCATGTTCCGGACACAAACAGCTCGGAGCGCGAGTGTCTCTTTAAAGCAACTTTTGAGAAACGAGACGCTTATTATCTCCACGAAGCAAAAGCAGAACGCGTTTCATGTCTAACACCTCGTCCCACAGCAAAGCTTTGATTCATTTTGAATGTATTTACAAGGCTTCGTCTATGAAATCGTCGGTTCTTCACAAAGCGCACGGAATAAACAAACTGGAAGTGACCTCCAAACACGTCGCACGCATGCATCCGTGTTGGAGGTCACCTTCGTGTCTTGTTTTCTCCGAGCTTGGTAAGGAACTGCTAGAATGTGTACTGAATATAGGCATGAGATAGATAAGGTAAAAGGGCGAGGCTTGGGACATCAACAGCGCTCTCGGTGTATCCCGTTCGGTAGGAAAGTCTACGCGCCACCTTCGGCGCGCGCTCTCGGGCTCTCCAGCGTCTTATTACTCAACGTGAGAAAACACACACGTGAATTTTACAGAAACGAACAGTTCCACAAATCTACGGCTTGTTTTCGCTCTGAATAGGCTGTGCGATCGCTCTGAAAGGTCAGCTACCAAAAAGGAAAGTCCCTTAACCTTGGGAAACGCTTACTGAAAACCACCCGCGGACCGATGGAAACACAAAATCGTGTAGATTTAGCGGCGCTCAGAAACCGCATTTAACATCAGCGCACGCAACAAAATCAAACAAACAAGAAGAAATTACATCGACACCGCCGCCGTACCACATCAGCCGAGAGCCAAAGATGTTGAAAACTTGTAAGACAGCACTTAAAAGCAACGACGCCACTATAAATGTACTCGGAGCCAAAGCATAGCATGAAATATTTAGACATTTGTTTTTATGCAGTCTTGGGTACGAAGAACGAACCCCTGCGCGGCTTCGCAACGGTCCGCGGCTCACGGAGCCGATCGGACGCATTTGCCTACGCTGGACAATGTAACGGAACAAACACGGGCAGATAAGACACGGAAAAACGTCAATAATACAAAAACAATGTTCTTACCTGAGTGTATTGACGTCCGTTGTCCGGGGAGTCGCATAGAGAGTGTTTCCTTCCCTAAAGTGTTAGTTTATACTCTTAAAAAGACAAGAGCACGCGTAGTGTTTAAAATATGCAAAGATTCCCGTTCGAACAAAGAGGATCCGCCGCTCCGGTTAAAAGTCGCATTACTGTATAATTTAAATTAATCTGGTGCGCCTGTTTTTTTTGTCTTTGTTTTCAATGAAAGTCTCTCAAAAGTTCAGAGTATCTCCGGACTCCGCAAACACGAACGTTCACTCCTACAAAAAAACGTAAACACATGTAGATGATCCATGTACATCCATATAGAGGCATTTGGGCGTAATCCCTCGGGTCTGTATCAGGACGGTGACTTGGACGTGAACCGGGCGAACGCACAGGTGGCGAAGAGTCCCCGGGGCTCCGGTTGAGCTGAACTTAGTCTGCTATATAACGCCTCGCAGCGCCATGTTGGGCTCGGGCGAGACGACGAGCGACCGTGTGTGTGTGTGTGTGTGTGAGCGCGTGTGTGTTTGCACGGTCCGGTCCTCGCGCGCACGCTTACGTACGCACCCCTGGCCAACAAAGCCGCCGCACGTCTTGCCCTCTCTCGCTTTGATCTGACGGACCGAGCCCGTGGCGTTCCCGGAAAATCTGCCCCCGTCTTTGTCCCGGTTCCGACACGCGATATCCCTAACGCGCGGAGAGCTCGCACGACTGCTCTGTGTATGTGTGTGTGTGTGTCTCCGTCAGCTCGTGCGGGGAATGAAAGCTGAGTGCTAGACTCTCTCTCTCTCTCTCTCTCTCTCTCACTACCCAGAAGGCCAGTCGGGGGGAACAACCGCAATTACCATAAACCCAGTAGGCTGCGCTCCCTCCGCACGACTCGACGCGCCGTGTAAAATACAGCGGGCGAGGGAGGGGGACTGTTCCGCGCAGCGCTGCGCACGGGCTCCGTAAACAAAATTAATCGGCAGTGCAGCTGAGAGGCTGCTGGAAAACCACAAAACTGTGTTTTGGCCAATATTTTAAGGAGGGATGGTGTGGGCGGATTTATGGGACGTTTTAAGCCTTATTGCTGGAGAAAATGAGCGTATTTTTGTGCAAAACCATTTGTATTATTTTTTAATATTTATAAACGCATTAAACAATAACATAATAACCAGGAACGTTCTATAAACCAACGTCTTTAAAACTACTTGAATGAAATGTTGTTTTGACGTTTTAAAGAAACAATTGGGTTGAACGTTTTTTAAAACAGGTTTTTTATGTTCTCTGTGGCGCGTTAAAGCACAACATTTAGCCCACAACCACGACACACTATTGAAACGACAACTAGTTAAAGTTAAATATCAGTAACGTCAACAACTAGAGCTTGTGATCACTGTTGTTGTCAGTGACGCGGTGTAATCGCGCGAGCTGCGTGCGTAACAGGATCGCTCCGGGCTTTGACGGGGGACGTGTTGGCCCCCGCCTGACGGACAAACCCTTCCCCCACAGACAAGCGTCATCCCCGGGGAGGCGACCTGGAGGTCACCGCGCTGGGGAAGCGCTCGGGAGCGTGCACAGACCTGGGTACGCGGGCGAGCGATTCATGTTTAATGCCGTTATGTAGACGTGTATATATCGTTTCTAATGGCCTTCAGATAACGTACTGAGATCTGTGGACACTTATTCATTTGAAACCTTGTTTCCAGATTAATAGTAGGTGATAGATTACAAACTTGGTCTTTGTAGTTTTTTTGGGGGGCATTACTTGCTTAAAATTTTAATGTGACATGGTGACGTTTGCTGAAGAAACACGTGACCGTAGAACAACAATTTGATGTTCTGGTCGAACTAAAATTTAACCAATTCATTCACAAACTACAAATTAATTATTAACAAATAAGGAATCCCGCTCTGTTTAATCAGTGTTAACCGGTAGCAAATAACATCTAAATTCAACCCAAACAGATACAGTTCGACTGTAAAAACGCACGATTCTGAGGAGATAATTAAAGACAATGATAAAGTTATCTACTGATAAAACAGAACCATGCCGGAAGAGACAAGCTTCGTTATGTATGTACGTGCCTGTATACATGTTGTGTATTATTTCAATCGTTCAAAATGAAAATAATGTTACTGTTTAGTGAACAATCTTATACGCAAATGAGAAGTAATATTATATTAAAGCTTCAATTTAATGCACCTCTGGACAGTTGGCATAAGTACACGACTCCAACGTTTCCTAACTAAATCCGGGAATAAACGAGCCATTAGGCCCAAATTACCGGGGCAAGAGGACGGCGTGTTGTACAGAATATCACGATTCTTCGGCGGACGCAAACGCTCTCCATTCATTCCAATCTAAATAAATAAGAGGCGAGTGTGGTGAGGCTTTTGTGTCGTTTACTCTGATCTCGTCAAGGCCGCCCCTGCCTCCCCCCGTCCAGCCTTCATTTATACACGCATGGGGTCTCTGTCTCCCCCCGATCCCGCCCTCTCCGGCTCTCCATTGTGCGGAGTGCCTGAGGCGCAGTGCTTCGCTTATTACGCGGAATGAAAAGAGGAGAGGAGCGAGCGTCCGTCCGTCAGCGCCGGTGCCCAACGCGCGCTCATCGAGACGGCGCGATCTGTCATTTAAAACGAGCAGACCAGCTTAGAAAAGCCACATACAAATACACACACGTCTGTCTGTCTGTCTGTCCAGTTAGTCAAAACATCAAAAAAACATTCTTGCAGTAATGTTAGTAGACCATTATCTTAACATTATATATCATGTATACATTAATACATTTTACCAATCTATCTATCTATCTATCTATCTATCTATCTATCTATCTATCTATCTATCTATCTATCTATCATGAATAATTCACATCGTCAGACGGATGACACAGGACTCCGGGCAGACCTCTGCCGCAGTGGCCCGTTGGGTGGGCGGACGGCCGGGTCACTAATTGTCAGCTATTGAATTACCTAATGGAATGTGAAAATCAGAGGAGGCGTGTCACGGGGTCGCGCTCAGCAGCAGTCAGAGAGCTCAGCGGCGCGCTCTCGTCCGGCTTTTTAGGGCGAGATCGTACCCGCATCGCGGGCACCACCGAGCTGTTTTCAAAACAAGACTGCATGCGGTACAGAATCTACTAAACACAAAAGCCTCCGAGAACAAGAAATGAGAAACAAGATCTGCATTTCGGATGATTTTCTGATGTTTGTTTTGAACCAAAACACGTGGGTTCTCGGAATGTTTTGCAAACGTTCGTTTTTGGTTATGGAGTATAACCTTGACGAACGCTTTCATTAGGTGACTGTAACGACAAGGCCAAGGCCGACGCTATTGAAGTCTTTGCAACATTCAAAACCTAAACTTAGTTGATTATTTAATATTATTATAATATATCAAACGACCTCCCCAGACGCGGTTTTCAGAAGCTTATTTATTATTTAAATAATCTGTTGTTTATCGATTTTAAAATATCACACTAAATACTCATATTAGGCCGCCAACCGGAAACAGGTGATAGTCTGCATTAGAATACACGCGGAGGTAATCTCGCAGACCCGGGCTGGAAAATAATCGCTGCTGCAGAGAGATAACGGGCCGAGCGCCGCAACCGGTTCCTGCGCAACCGGTTAACCGGTAAACAGCGTTGAGTGACGGAACTAAAGCGCCTCCAACTGGACAGTTATGGTATTGGAAGAAAATCGGTCGGTAAGGTTAATAAAACCGCAACGAATTAAAGATGTTGTTGAGATTAGCAAGATTATTTGTGCTTGTTACGAAATTGCGGTTGTTTTAAAATACTTGCATAATACATAATAAACTCAGCAGGGTTTCTCTTTTGTGCATGATGTTTAGAAATATATCTAAAATTAGTATGGAGATGAAATCCAACCCAGTGTATTTATAAATTATTACAGTCATTCTCAGACATGATTTTGTCCCATAATTATAGAGTTGAAGCAAGTGATCTATTAGGAGCTAATTCTTGCTGATGAGACGTTATTTCTGCGAGCCCGGAAATAATATACATTAGAAACGTAGTTAAAGTTACAAGAAATGTAAAGCTGAAGTCGCTCACTGGGTGACAAGCGCGTCAGTTTGTAAGTCCACTTATAAATGAGTATAAATTCTCCCACAGGAAATTCTGACACCATAAACAGTCCTACAGCAGGTCACGAGTTCCCTCGGGCTAAAGGTCACTGGCAGGTTACATCGTCAGCAAGCAAATATATATTTAAGAGCTGACAAGCACACAACAAAAAGAAAGTGAAAAGACAAGAGAGAAAACAGACAACAAGAGGAGAAAACGCACAAAGCAATATAAAACCACAAATATACATTTTTTTACATGTATTTTGGTGTTGGTTATTTCCGTAGCGTCGCATCAAAACAGGTATTGTTGAATTGGCATCTGTGAATGCGTTTACAACAGGACCGTAATAAGTTTTAAGATTTAGAAAAGAGTCGCTCTACGTTGTAATTTATTGGCGATCCCTGTGACGTCATGACGCACAGCGTCCGCGTCAGGCCTCGCTCACGTGACCGGTGTTGCGAGAAGGCGCCGTCCATCAGGAAATCTCGCCGAGATGAATCGGTCCGTTTTCCCATCCGCTTTGGCGCTTTTAAGCCTTTTAACAGGTGCGTTCTCGTTATACGTCGTTATTGATATGTGTGTGTCTCCGTTGTGTCGTTTATTTCTGTTTTCATGGGTCGTTTAAGGAAAAGATGGCGCCCGCAATGCAGTGCCATCATATAACGAACAGCAGATATATTTCAGAAAGCTGTATTATATTCAGACGCGCTTAGTTTAATCGCAGCGATAGACGTGTTGTTGACCCGATGTTGTGTTTGTGTTGCTTGGGTTATTAGATAGATGCGGCGAGTCAATGAGGAAACGTAAGCAGGTCATGTGACAGTCATGCAGATCTGAGCAAAACTACGATTATGACGTGACTGTACGCTGATCGTTGTTTTAGGAAACACAAGGCACACATAGCGTCTTTTGTTAATAAAAACTATATTTAGTAAAACATTTTGCTAGGTTTGTTGTGTATGTGTATATATGTGTGTGTGTGTGTGTGTGTGTGTATGTATGTATGTATGTGTATGTATGTGTATATGTATATATATATATATATGTTGGGTGTTTTCAGGTGTTTTGGGCGACAGTTTGACTGTTCTGCGGAGTCCACCGTATGTGACCTTTAGGGACGGGCAGTGGCCCATATCTGGAGAGAAGATCCCTGATTTAGTCGCTCTCACTATGGGCTTCTCTGTTCGTGAGGTAACCCGGCTTTCTAAAGCCCTCGTAAAAGTGCCGTGACTTTCCTCAGCAAGACAATGAATAAACATGAGTTGTGTTTGTTTGCAGGATGTTGATTGGCCGGGACTGTCCGCAGGATCTCCATTCCAGCGGCCGCGTGCCAACGCTCTGATCGTCGTCCGCGGGCTGGACAGTCTTGACCTGCCGAAAAACGTTTCCTCTTACCCGCTGGAAAACGTGAGTGATGCGCTTGACACACGAGTGATTAATTTAAACTCAGTCTGCAGTATTTAAACATGATGTGTTGTGTCGAGTGTTTGTATTGTGTTGTGTTTGTAATGTTGAGTAGTTAAAGATCTCTTTCTCAGAGCTACTGAAGTTTGAGAGGCCAGAGGTCTTTCAGTATTGCAGAGTTTTCCTCTTAAACTTCCCTTATTGTGTAACATAAGACTTTTATTTTTTCCTCCGGCACTTCTGTTTTTCACATGTCTGTCTGTCTTTCTCTCTTTCCCTCTCTGTCTTTGTCTGTCTCTCTGTCTGTTGTCTTTCTCTCTCTCTCTCTCTCTCTCGCTCTCTCTCTCTTTCTATCTCTCTCCAGCCTGTCCCGTTCACTCTGGACAGTGTGGCGAACACCGTGCACACTCTGTTTGCGGACAGCACCCCTGTGGTCCTGCAGCTCGCTCCCAGTGAGGAGGTATGAGCCCACAGCAACCTGATCCATTAAAATTCACTGATTCATCCTGATTCACTGATTCATCCTGATTCACTGATTCATCCTGATTCACTGATTCATTGTGATTCATCCTAAATCACTGATTCATCCTGATTCACTGATCGTGATTCACTGATTCATTGTGATTCTTGAATTCACTGAACACTGATCACACACTCACAGACGTGATCTACAGACAGAGGTGAGACGGCTTTGATCGTGTTTTCTCGTGTGTTGTAGAGGCTGTATATGATGGGAATGGCCAACACAGTGTTTGAGGATCTGCCCGTGACCCTGCAGCAGATTCGAGGGCGTCTGTCTCAGGACGGGTCTGTCCTCACCTCGCTGCCTCTCGTGTCCCTCAGCCGCAGTAACGAGGTAAAAACTGCGTCACGTGACCTGCGTCTTTACCAAGCCCCGCCTCTTTTACAAACAAAATCTTTTACAAAGAAAGTATTTTATCTAGTATAAGTAGACTAAATAAGTCTAGATTTTCTAGGTGTTCAACTAAGACAGTCTAATATGTCACAAATATCTGTGTAGAATACACACACGCTTTTTCAGAGCATTACCGGAAACACTGTTAGTGGTAATGACAAAGCAGGTAATGAAAGCAGGAAACACATCATTGCATTGTGGAAATGAACAGCAATTGAAAGCAGCCGTGACAGATGGAAACCAGCATTCAGTAAACGTGCGGTGGTGCTTTCATGCATGTCAATAAAACTCTACATGAGCTGTGTGTGTGTGTGTGTGTGCGTGCGTGTGGTCTCTGTTTCAGGCTGATCTTCTCCTCCTGTCTGAGGTTCAGGTGCTGTATGATATCTCAGCTCTGGTGAGTTTCTCCCCCCGACCCACTTTATCAAGATTCATCTCGTACAGTTTGTTTTGTTTGCTATAATAATCGAACTATAAAAAACAATTCAATTCCCTTTTAATCTGTTAGCAGTCTCGTTCAGGCACTTTTAATAATTGTTCCCCACTGTCATTTGTCAAAAATAATTTTACAGAAATATTTTTAAATTATGTGGTGGTGTTTCAAAACTCGCACAATGTTTGTTTTTTTAATGGAACACAAAAGTAGGAAGTTTGAAAATCATCACACACACATTTCCAAAACTTGTTTTTGAAGTGCTGGACACTCTCTTGTGTTGGTGTGTGTTTCTGTACAGCTGCAGAAACACAAACATCTGGCGAAAGACCCCGCCCCTGATCTCTACTCGCTGGAGCTGGCCGGATTAGAGGAGATTTCTCGTCGCTACGGCAACGACTCCCCGCAGTTTCTGGACGCCACCAGAATCCTGACGGTCGCACTGCAGAAGGTACGAAAATATCTCGCGTGCTGTTGACAGTTTTCGAACACAACAAACGCTCCCGATTGCAAAACCTCACAAGTAGTCATGTACACAGCAAAACATCATGTTCATAAAAGGTATTTTTGTCTCACTTTTAAATTAAAATATCTACTTAAACCAAGATAAATTTATTGGTAACAAAATTACCAATAAATGGAAACCAGAGCAAAATTCTAATGTATGAATAAATCATTTGTGTAGCTGATCTTTTATCCAAAGCGTTTTAAATGATCTCGCTTTATAGTTGACTCTAGAAAACAGTCGTTGTTGTTGTTAAAACAACGGAGCTTGTTGTAAAAAAACTCTTTGTTCTAACTGGGTGTGTGTTTGCTCGCGTGTGAAGTTTGCGGATGACGTCTCCAGCGTCTATGGAAACAACGCGGTTATTGAAGTGGTGACCGTGAAGACCTTTGAAGTTCCTCACAGCAGAAAGTCACGTTCCATCCTCGAGTCCAAGCAGATCGTAAGTTACTAACGGTTCCCTCCTGTCACGCTAACTGAATAGACAAACTATTAAAACGATGTTGGAACGACTCCATATTTTTCAGCATTGTTTTATTCATCAGGGCATGAAAAGGAAGAATCGGTTAAAGACCGGCGCTGTAAGATGTGTAATGTTGATTGGTCGGTTAGCAGTAGGCGTTTAGCTAGCTGTAGTGTGTTTTTAGCACCAGTAGCGGATCAGACGAAACCTTTTTGCTTTAGAAGTCAGATACAGTACGGTAGACAACACGTCCGCTGACCAACTTTAACTCGAGCGTGTGGTTGTTTCAGAGTAACCCCGACAGCCCCTACAACCTGGCCTACAAGTACAACTATGAGTATGCGGTGATCTTCAACATCGTTCTGTGGCTCATGATCGCGTTAGCTCTGGCTGTCATCGTCATCTCGTACAACCTCTGGAACATGGATCCGGGGTACGACAGCATCATCTACAGAATGACCAATCAGAAGATCCGAATGGACTAATGGCCCCGCCTCCCTTTCCATGTTTGTGTATTTGAGTGAGTGTGCGTCTTATTTTTCTGTATATTGATCCTGTCTGACTGTTGATGTTTGTGCACCACAGAAATGCGTATGGCATGAAATATTTCGATCAACAAATGAGTATTATTTATTGATGCCTGCTGATAGATGAAGACATTTGTTCTTTAATTGTTCCATAAATGTCGTATCTTCATACATAAATATAGATATGAATCTGCGAAAGTGTTCGAATGTACAGAATCGAAATTTAACTCTATTTATTGTTTGTTGTTCATTCGATTGTGCTGTTTTCGTTCTGAAAAAACAGAACGAAAATACACTATCGTTTTGGGATAGTGTATTTACATCATTCCTGTGTACATTTGTTTGTTTGCTTTGTGATTACGTTTTTTAAATGTAGTTATAAATTGGAAAATGAGAGATATTGTAACATATATGATATATGACTGTTTGTTGTGTACAGGTGTTGCCCCAAACCATATGGAACCTTGTTTTACCAAACAAAATATACAAGTGTGAGTGTAACCAATAAAATAACTCCATCAGTCACCTAAAATGTATTTAATCTCTTCCTGAGTCACAGTAAATACAACAATGTACATAAACAACAGCTAGCTGCTAGTAGCAACTTTCCGTAACTTTCTGTAACATCTCTGTTTGAAACATAAAATTGCAGCTTATTTTACGTACATAACAAAACTGATTTATGTACTTGCTCAATAACTGATTTTTGTTTAGTTCTAACCCAACATAGTTTCAGATTGCAGCTTTAAATCGTTAAAAAAAACTTTGAAGTTAAAAATATTTAACTTATTATGGCTTCACATTTAGTAACTATCTAAATTCACTTTTTACAACAGTCATTTTGCTTATGTTGTTTGTGTTTAGAAACAGGAAGCGTTCCCATATTTGGGAATGCGCTCCAGCGACCATACTGTGTACACTTTGGAATTCTTGTTGTCGCGCAAAACATCAGACGCGTCTTTGCAATCTTGTACTTTTTACATTACATCATGTGATATGATGCGGAACATACTGTTTGCTTGCAGTAATCACAATAAAACAATGTTAAAATAACAACTCAAACAATGTTTACAAAGCTTTGCACTTGTAGTATCTCTGATTTCTTTGTAAAGTGTCCGTGTGTTTTACAAATGATAAACGATTGTGCAAACGGAAACAGGAAACGCAACAAAGTTGATCAGACTTATCTGATTGAGTTTCTCGTGTTTTCTTTGTGTGAGATGAGAGACCAGGTGAAACGACCGTGAGATGTGTCGATACGTGAACCAGCCTCACAGCTCTGATGATCATGTTTGTGAACGTGTGGCGTTCAGCTTTGGTTTCTGGAGAAGAGAGTACAGTCCGTTGATCTGGCTGGGCTCTGCTTCTCTGGTATACGCGGACAGCTCGATTTCAGAGTACTACAAAATTAACAGAGACGCTAATTAACTTCTTATCATCACCAAACATCATCGTTCAGATTTCTTGCGGAGGGGCGAGTAGATCCTGTCTAACAGAATGTGGGTTAAGACGTTTCATTGCTCCTCAAACTGACTATCAGCTCTCAAAACTCTTGAATCGTGTAAAATGTTACAGTTAAAAAGGGTAAAATTAGAGAAACAGGAGTGTCAGTCTTACCTCAGCCATGCTGAGGTCTTCAGACTGATCTGCTTCAACATTCTGACGTGGGTTTGGCTTTTCTCGTGGCTTCTTATGTTGCAGCATTAACAGACCTGAAATAGCACCATGTACGTTGTTAACGTTTAAACAACGTTACATTAAACCAGAGTTTATCATGGTACAGTCAAATACAAATAAAATTTGAATTGTTTCTAAAGTTTGATTTTAAAGGAACAAAGTTAGATGAATAACCTACATCTGCACATACCACAAGTAACGTTTAGGCATTTTCAGCGTTCATGAGATTCAGAAATATTACCCAGAATTGTGATGAACAGCAAAATGTTCAGTGAGATGGAGGTTACTGTCAGAGCTGAGTGGGTTATAGTTTTGCTCTGCTGCATGTGTTGTGCTCCATCGTTTTGTTCTGTCTGGTTCTGACGGGCGGGTTCTGTTAAGAGTAGTTTAATCTTGTTTACAAACACACAAACAGGCTTGACATGTTTCTAAGGGTAAACAAAAACGTGTATTTACCGTGCAGTTGCAAAGATTTTAATAATTCATAACTATAAGTACATACAAGAACAAAATAAGTTGTGGTTAATTTTTGAAACACTTACCAGTGGTGTAAAGTTTTGTTCCATTGCTGATCTGTAGATTCGTGTTCAATGCAGGTTTTGCACAATAATATATTCCTAATTCATCTGTTGTTATATTACTAATAAACAAACGACTATAAGTTAATAAGAAGTATTTGGTTTTTAATTTTTGATCATTATACATTGCTAATGTAGACTCTGTTGTAAAAGTTCGTAAAATCACCACAAGCGAATCAGACGGTTTCAGAAAAAGCCAATAAATCTCTTTATTATCAAGACTACAATCTAAAGTCACATTTTGTCCTAAAGTCACACGCGTCTTAGATAAACCCTCTGTAGCTTCACAGCACAGCAGTAGATCTGTGAGGAGAAAAAGGCTTATCACTCACATTATTAATATTACGCAAACACAGAATTAGATTCAACCTCGCGAATGATCTGACCATGACAAGAGCCAAATAATGACAATAACTTACAGAAGAATACACGCGCGGTCCTCATTCTGTGGTCGTTTAACTGTTATGCTGTAAGACTGGTAACTATTACTCTGACAGGAAGTATGACCACAGAGTCTGAAAAAAAGATCGAAACCACCAGACACGGCTGCAAAGAGGACATGAAACCTGAACTTACACTGACCAAAGCTGCTTCCCACAGGGGCTCAGCTATTACAGCGAGCCAAAGTGTGCAAGATACACACAGATCAAAACTGGGTTTAGAAAACAGAGCCCTCTTGTGCTTTGAAAACTACTAACCTGCTAAAACTAGTGATCGTCAGCAACTGACTAATCCCCAATGCTCTGATGTTTAACCTCTTTTAACTTTGTTTAAAAAAATTCTTCTAATGTTCATCCTGTCTCGGGCATCAGAACTATTTCCACTTGTAAATGTAGTTTTGCAGACTTGTTGCTTTTTAGGGAAAAAGGTTAAATTCTCTCTTTTTGTAAGTTCCTGTTCCTGTAGCTCAGTTGAAACTCAGTGGGTTAACAGTGCAAAGGGTGTGGGTTCGATTTCCAGAGGAGCACACGTACTGATAAAATGTATAACTTGAATGTACTGTAAGTCGCTTTGGATGAAAGCGTCTGCCAAATGCATAAATGTACAATGTAAATGTAAGTCGCTGGATAAAAGCATCTGCTAAATGAATACCATCTGCTAATGGGAATATAATCGACAGTCACTCTCCAGTTTTTAGACCCAACACTAATACAAATGTATGTTATTACATTATTTTATGTATTTTTAGATGTTTTATTCACAAGAATTGACTCTCG
>JAZGTJ010006431.1:0-24965 GCA_036877575.1 Botia almorhae | reverse complement strand
GTCTCCCTGAGGACATTGTATCAGACTGGGGGCCCCAATTTACCTCTCGGGTTTGGTTGTCGTTCTTAAAGCACCTGGGAGTAAACATTAGTTTGACCTCGGGGTACCCCCAATCCAATGGACAGACTGAGCATCTCAACCAGGAGATAATCAGGTTCCTCAGATCATGAGGTTCTATGGTCTCCTAATCAACGTCAGGGAGACTGGAGCAAGTTTCTGATGTGGGCCGAGTACACTCAAAATTTCTTAGTCAAACCTGCTACTGGAGTCACCCCGTTCAAGTGTGTCTTGGGATTCGAACCGCCACTCTTCCCATGGTCTGGGGAACCAACCGACCTTCCGGTAGTAACTGACTGGCTTTGGCGAAGTAAGGAGGTCTGGAATTGTGCCCATACTCACCTTCTTCACCCAGTTTGATGGCAAGCCGAGCAGGCCAACCATCATCATCACCAAGGTCACAACTTCACTGCCGGTCAGTGGGTCTGGTTGTCTACTAGAGACCTTCGCCTGCGCCTTCCTTGCAAGAAGCTGAGTCCAAGGTATGTGGGGCCATTTCAAATATCCAGAATGATTACCCCAGTGTCAGCTCGATTAGACCTAAATTTCCCAGTAGACACCGGGGCTACTTCCTGTTTTACACGCGTGGTCTAGACCGGGACTATTTAAGCGCACTAACGCTAACGTTCAGTGCGATGTCTTGTATTGTCTTCTTAGCGGGCATTTCAGAGCAATTATTCCCTGACTGTCTTTTTGGTATCGATTTTGGATTGTTTCTGGTTTTTGGACTGTCTGCCGCCTGCCCTTTGGATTACGCTTTGCTTTTGGTTTTTGGATTGTTTGCCGCTGGCCCTGTGGATTACGCTTTGTCAATGGACTTTGGATTTGTTTGCTGCCTGCCCTGAACTGTGAGTGTGTACTGTTTCTTGATTGTTTGCCGCCTGCCCCGACCCTCGCCCGTTTACCGTTTCGATTATTGCCTCGCCTCTGAGAGTAACGTTGCTGTTGTGTTTGACCCCTAACTGTTTGTTTCTCCATTAAAAATGCTGCATATGGATCCTCTCACCTCCGCGTCTTCATTACAACAGGTTTGAAATGACATGAAGATAAGTAAATGATTACAGATTTTTTTTATATTTAAAAAAATATTTTTTAAAGACACATTATTTAATCTCATAATCAAACAGCCTTAATACAGGTGTCATCTTCTCAATAAACAGGTATTCACAGACAGTATGGACCAATACAACAAAAGTGTGTAGAAGTTGAAGGTTTCTGTATGTTATAAAAGGGGATTTTTCATTCAGATATGGCCACTGGGCCAAGATCACCCACAGGCCTTACTGCTCACATTACAATGTTATTTTCAATTGTGTTTAGTGTGAGACAGGTCAGGCCTCTCCTATAACACACACTCATACAGCACCCCAGGACCTGGGGGCATCCATCATTACTAGGGTGGTGAAAGTAGACACTCTAAAATACTGCAACGTATTTGGTCTACAGTAACCGGACACTGAGAGAGACTCTCTAATTTTATGAGCATTCACACACATACACTCACACACTTATCTACGACCCCTGCCCATGCCTGAAGTGATAGCCATAAGAAACACTTCCCTGTTCAACACAAGCCTGGCAAGTTCTTTAGCCTATCTGTTTTGATTACATAATGGCTGTCTTATCAACACTCTGCTTGGCTTTGGGCAAACACAGACTGCCAAAAAACAGAGGACATCATTTTTAATGGAACGCACTATTGTTCTTGTTAAAGTTAAGTAGAGTTCAAAGTTCATGTCTGTTACAAAAAATCCAAAATCTCTGTTACATCACCATGTCTACAGTGTACCACACATTGTAACAAACATATGACATAATAAAGGACATAATACCAAAAGTTAAAAAATATGTACAATATCCACTATTGTTCAGAAAGTACAAAACGCATACACAAACTGATACAGACATATCGGAATGCATGACATACACAACAGGTACAACATATGTACAACACATAATATACGCACAATATGCACAATCCAGTTGCAGTATCAATTGAAATAAGGCAATATACAGAATACAAAATAGAAATTCTGGTTCAAAAGTCTGATACCACTGATTATATTATGCTTTATCATACAAATTATATTTTTCATTACCAGTTTTAATATCAGTGTAACAATTTGAGTGAAACAGAGTACTGAAAAACCCACAAAATCACCCAATAATCCATATTTTCTCAAAATGATCTTATCAGAATGATGGTTAAATACATTCACAACCTCAGATTTTTTTATTTCCAGGTTTGAATTAGATTATTAATTTTAGATTTTTTGTTTTCTCAGATGTTTGGACATTATACTGTACATGTATACAAATAATACCAATATGCAGGGTGCACAAAATCTCTGACTTTTTATTGCAGACTTTGGCATTTTGGAACCGTTTGAGACATTGTTGAGATCTCTACTAAAACTCAAGTGGAGACAAGTGGGGTCAGGTGGAAAAAAATCTTTTACATTTATTCTCATTGCAGGCTCTGAGAAACAACTGGGATATTAATGAGTTCTCTTTTGTAATTTTCTTTCACTGCAGAACAACTGTAGAAATGCTCCCCAAAGGCAAACCCTCTGCTTCAGGCCTGGCCCATCCCAGTTCTTCTCTGCCACACTGCATCCGACTCAGCCGGGACAGTGGACTTATTCAAAGAGCAGGGATGAGCCCTGACAATGACATATTATCAGCAGGAATCTCTAGGTCTGCAAAAGGAAAATACTCTGTATCAGTGTCACATTGAAGAGAGGATCCCTTAACCTGACACTGAGGGGAGCCATTTAAGAGCACTGAATAGTGGCAGCTATTCAAGCGGGCCTGTTAAGAGAATGGCCACTCTTCTGTCCTCGCCTTGTTTAAACACAGAGAGGGAAACTCATGAGGGTTGGAGAGACAAGGCAGCGCAGAAACTCGAGCGGCCAGCTGACTCGCACATGAATAGAGGCAGCACAATGATAAAGTAATCACCCTCACAATCCCCCGGTTTATCTGCGCGCTGCTCCGCAAGGCTAAACAGATAATGAAATGAAGCAGCTTTGGACTGGCTAACTAATGGAAGATGGGCTATTATCCGCACTGGGTAAGATGACACACACATCTGTGTGTTGTTCTTCTGCCGTACTCGATCTGAAAAAAACTCGTTTAGATATTTCGCGAATTTGCGAATCAAATCGAATTGTCTGCGGAATCATATGAGCAATAGTTGATTCTAATGGAATTTGAAACCATCAGCATCAACAGAAGGTTTCAGTAGACTTTGCTTAAACGTTACAGCCTAAATAAATGGATGTCTAACATTAAATAAGTGTCAAGAATGTCACAAACACGATAATTAATTCATGTGGGAACATACGATCTGTACACACAGAAGACGTAGCCTTTGTTACAATACGAAACATATATCCATTTAAATGTGCACGGGTTAAACTGTTATTATCTTACTCGACTTATTTAAGGTTATGCTGTGTTGTGAACAGTCATTGGGCAAGACACACAGCTGGAGTATATTATATTTTATAACTTTTTAAACCTGTTGACGCTCTTTTAACTGCAGTGAGTATTTCTATGGGTATGCTTTTGTCTGTATGGGCTCAAATCTTGGGAATAGTCCTCTATTATATTGGCAACAAAAAGCTTTCCACCATTGCCTAAAAAAATAGGCCTACAGTTTATTTGCAGTTCAGCTAATAGCAAAGCAAGCTGTCACAAAGGAGGGACCCTGGCATTAAATAACATATTACAAGATATTTTATGGCTTTCCAACACAAAAACTCATGAAGCACATGTGAACAGTTCATTAAACAGCAGAACAGAAAAGGCGACAACATACATAAAAAATATACAGCAAAACTGAAAAATATGAAATCACTATGTCAATATGTTTTGAACAACTGTGTCAATATGTTTTGAAATCAATATGTTTTGAACAACAAATATAATATTAAATTGTTTTCAATTAAACAATTAATTATAAAAACGTGCCATAGTAAAATGCGACAGCATTTATTAAAAAGCTTTCTAATAACATAATTTTAATAACAATCTATCTTCATTATACAGTAGTTAACCCTTGGTTGAATTTATGTAGGTTTTATTGTGTTTACTTGATTATCTAAAAGCTATTACAAAAATGTGATGATATTGGAAATTTAGTTGGGTGAATGGAATTCAGAAAATTATTGTAATTTATGAAAATTTAAAAAAGATGTTTAAAGTCAATTACAAACACACTTCTAGGGAAAAAGCAGTGTAATTGGACTTTTGACCCAAACCTAATAGTTACTGAGACACAATCCTCATAGCTGGTCTCTCCAAGGCCTTAAGGGCTTATTGCTTTAAAATTTGTTGCTACATAAAATTGTTAAGGACAAAATACATTATTAGTTTATTAGTTAAATGCCATTCTTCTACTAAAAATTCTCTGTGGTGCTCCATTTTATAACAGTAAAAAAAATGATTTTAGCAAGTTATTAGCCCAGTCATATATTATTAAACATGACACTAAAAACAGTTATTTTATGAAAGAGTTGACCCAACTGCATATTGCTTCATTTAAGGACACTTTAATTTATTTTCAAGCTGCCATGAATGCTGCCTGCTTATTTCTCATATTGTGTCAAGCACACACAAACCAGAGCACCTTTAGAGTAGAGGACCTGTCAATGTAAAGCAGCTGGAATAAAATTCATTTAGAGAAATCATGAACCTCAGGGTTCAACAATGAAGCCATTAGTGTCACAATTATATTGCCTAAATGTGAGGTGAAATTGGTTTTTACAACACAAATCTGATACTGTATTTATTAAGGCTACTTGATATTGCTTGTGGTAAAGAAATTGATCACCATGAAATTCTAATACAATCCAATAACAAAATGTACATTGTACATTTTTCATATCTTTTGTAAATATTTAACTATTTAGGATAATGCTTACCAACACAACAAACTGCATTTTTAATTCTACATAAAGTATTAAATGTTGACCGTTTTAAAAGGGATACGGGCCCAATGCTTAAGATTTAAGTGTGCTTGATTTGTCACCACACACACAATATAAAATCATGCTCTTTTATTTAACTTACCATTTCATTTTATGTATTTGTCCAGTAACTTAAAGAAGCTTTGTTAACGTGCTATACGCAACATCATACAGATGTAATGTTTTTCTGCTTTGTGCTAAACAGAGTTTGCCGTATTTTACTTTGCCGTGAAATGGTCGAACGGCGCCATCTTGTGGATAGAGATGTTAATAACTTATTTTATTCAGCATAGTGCGGGTAAGGTAAAGTTGCTGAACATTTGTCAAGTATATTTTTTACTGTTGGTTTCAGAAAATTAGTAAATCAGATGAAAGCAAGTATTTTATTATTATTATTTTAATGTTCAATTGTATTTTCGCAATTTAATAATTTAGTCAAAACGTATTGTAGTAACTAAAAGCGTATGCTTATTGTTGATTCGTGCAGTGTATGGAATTAATTCGGCTTATTTTATGTATTTTCTCAATTATTTTTTATTTTAAATAAAAACTTTCTCATATGCAAAGGTGCGTTGTCACGCCTCAGGACTACACTTCCCATGATCACGCCGCTCTACACGCGCGATGTCACTTTTATCGCGATATTACTGTATTGCTGTCTTGTACAGCACTAAAAAGTGTCAGTGAGGTTAGAGGGGGTAAGAATTTCTCAAATCGGTGACTGCTGTTTACACACCCTTGTGAATGTCCAAATCTGTGCTTTTGTATTTGCGTTATTACAAAAGTAACGCGTGACACAGTGAGGAAAGACAACAGCTGCGGTCTCATCCAAACTGTACAGGCCAATAGAAACAGAACTAGATCAGTGTTTTGTAAAGCGAGCAAATGGCGTTGAAAAGAATCCAAAAGGTGAGTATGCGTTGTGTGCGATCGCCTTTATCGCCGTCATTACACCTAGTCATCTTCTGATGTCTTTGTAAATGCAAAAGCAGTCGCACTTTTCTCATTTTGTCTTCATCTGGTTAGACAAAGACGAACGGCCAATGGTGGATGCATGCATTCGTCAGGCGCCTATTCTCATTCTGACCATTACATTTTCACTACGTGCTACGTTTATTAACACTCACCATTACTTAGATCAGGCCGATTGCAAGCGTTTGCTTTGCTTAATCTGTGATTAACAATTTATATTGCCGTTATGCGATGTTGTAAAATAGGGATCTAAACACATTCGGGGGAGTGACCGGTGCTGATGTGAATGATTTGTTCAACGTAAATGAGCTGGGCTCGTAATGATTGTTGAAATGTGTCATTTTAGTTGTTGGTCATCATCATAAACGAAAAGTGCGAGTAATGCGCATGCGTGATGGACGACAAACGCTTCAAGTTGCCAAACGCTGAACCCCAATGTCAACGTGTCCATATATGGCTCTGCAAATAGGGCACTAGGACAGCGGAGGGTATTTTTAACAGATTCACTACCCTGCCTTAATCAAATTGAAACTGGCTATTGCTTTTAGAGATTACTTAATATGCCCCAGTGTTTTATTTTTAAAGAATAGCTCATCCAACAATGAATGATACGTTATTGACCATTATTTACTCCATGGCGTCCTAAACCCGCATGCTTTTATTCTTTGGAGAAATTGTGAAGAACCTTCGCGCAGCTGTTAATATATTGCTATTCTTTCACAGAAGGTGACAGCGCATGCCCGCTGTTTTATGAAATGGATAGCCTCGGTCCTTTAATATGTTTTGGTTGAACCGAAGCCGTTGAAAATTACTCTATAACCTGATCTCACAACATACGTATTATGTCCGATTCTTTTTTTTCGCCAAACGGTTCGATTCAGTAAACCGGTTTAAAACACCGATTCATCAGTTCCTTACGTTTTCACGCAATACAGTCACTACGCATTTATTTTCTAACCACTCAGTCATATCAATAAAACACTGAAATAAAGACGTTTGTGTAAGCGCATATTGTAACATTTAAATAAAGTTGCTTGTATTGCATTTAATGGTGTTTGTGGTAACTGTGTAATTCGCTTTACCACCTTTTAATAACAAGTTATTTAATAAAGCTAGCCATTATATTTTCAGTACATCTTGTTAATCGGTAAAGGAACTCATATTGCGAATCAGGCTCATTGTCGGTGCCCTCGGTGATACACACGCATGTAGTGTCAGAACTTGCTAACGGTGCTGTCACACTAGTCTTTTGGTATACGAAAATTCTACAGAGACCATTGCTAATATGTACAACAACCAGATATTATATTACGTGCCAAAGCATTGGGTTTTTTACACGTCTTGGATTCCCACATGCTTGTTGTTGTTTTTGTTATGTTAAAACTATATTATACAAATGTGATGAAAATGTAATGCCATGACGTATAGATTTTGAGGCGGTCACATGTCTTCACGTGATACAAATTGGCAAATCAGAGTTTACCAAACTTGAACTTTGGAACTCTGGGAAATGCACATTTTTTTCTCATGCTTTTTCATGCATATGTACTGCAGTCAAACGCACCATAAAGGTACGCATGCATAACGTAAACTCGTGCAAAAAATGCCATTTCGTACTTTATGGTAGCGATTGTGATGCCATGTTACATCAACGAATAGGCGAGAACTTAAGAAGTATTAAAAGACTGTTTGCGCTTTAAGAATACTGCTTGTCAAGAAATCATTAAAAAAATTATTGCTTTTGCTACTTAGTTTCACTTTTAGAAACTAGCAATTTATTTGTATGTGTTGGAAGCTGTTTTAAAACATTGAAAAAATAATGGTATAATAAATGTATTAATTGTTAATTGCTATATTACTTTGTAACTGCAAACAGTCTGCAGTTAATGCTAATATTAATAAACATTTTATACAGTGCCCAAGTATTGGGAAAGAAAAAATTGCTCTCTTTGCTGTGAAGTTAAAAATATTTTACGATTAAAAGATAAATATGAGGCAAATGTACAGAATGTCAGATTTTAGGCCATTTTCTTTTGCTTTTTTTCTCAGAGTCAGTTCCCTTGTCCTTATCTTGGCTTATGTGTATTCTCACTGAAAGCAAGACTCAGACTGCAGAAGCAATGGACAGAACTGATACTACACATACCCTGCTTTTAATGTGTGTATAAATAATGCAACAGGACACAGCTGATCACTTAGAAACACAACTGTGGGCCAGTTGTCCCAATGCTTAGGTTCACATTAGATAGAGATAGAATAGATAGAAATTTGGATAGAAATAGAATAGATAGAAATTTTGTCCATATTGACATGACATCCAAAAGGTGCTCTACTGGACTAAGATCTGGTGACTGTGAAGGCCATGCTTTGAACTCATTGTCATAAAGGACATGGTCTGCAACAATACCCAGGTAGGCTGTGGCATTTAAACCATGCTTTGCTGGTACTTAGGGGCTCAAAATATGCCAAGAAAGTATCCCCACACCATTTCACCACCATCCAAGAAGGAAACTCAGGCCTCACAAAATCACTAGCCCGACTACCCGGGGCTATTGTGTCATCCATTCGGGCTTCCAAAATGTATTTCCGCACTGCCAGTCAGGCTATCTTATAAGGAGGAAAATATACTGCAATGCTTTCGCATTCTCTCACAAATTTGGTCGGGTAATTATGTTGTATGTAATTTTCGGGCATCGGCCTCCACTATCAGTATGTGGGGTATTGAAATCACGTTTGAATGCGCGCTTGCTTTCAGCTTTCACTTTACTATCGCGCAAACTGTGTATCAGTGATATATATAAAAAATATATATATCCTGTCAGTCATTACTCTAGAGTGCATGTGCAGTGGACAGAAAAATGCTGATGTGTGCATGGATTTACGCAGGTATTTCAGTTCTAAAGTGGAGACCGATGTACAGATGGAGAAAGCTGATGAAGAAGATGCTATGCCCTCAACATTGAGTGGCATTTTCTTATCTGTGACTTCACTTGATTTTTCAGTTTCATAATCTGACACAGACTGAATTATGCATTTCGAGTTACCAAAATCTGAAGAGTGCCTGCCCGAAGGGCTACCAGGGATTTTGAAATTTTGCGAGCCCTGATACTCCACATGGCAGGATTGATGTGTTCATGTTATTTACAACAAATTCTGACCCACTATCATTTGAATGTCACAGCAGAAATGTTGACTTATGAGACCAGCCAATGTTTTTCCAATCTTCTATTGCCCAATTTTAATAGACCCGTGCCCACTGTAGCCTCCCTCTTCTGTTTTTAGCTGACAGGAGTGGAATTCTGTGTGGTCTTCAAACTTCTTCAAGTTTGATGTGTGTGTTCAGAGAAACTCCTCTGTATACCCCGGGTTGTATTATGTGGTTGCACACATCGGGTAGATCAACAGTTTCTTTAATGCTAAAACCGTTCAACTTAAATGTTTTAAAACTGTTAAGCGAATGGAAAAAAATCATATACTTGCTCTCATAGGCTGAGATCTGTTTATATCAAATTTAATTGTTTTTTTGTGTAATGGAAAAGAAAAGGACTGAATCATTAAAAGTATATATATTATGTGTGTGCTGGAAGTTATTGAAAGTGCTGTTGGTGAACAGCTGACAGCTCCACATCTATCTTTAGACGCAGTCCTTTTAGACACTGTGAGTCAGACAGCAACTTCTAGCAATACATAGATCCCCTGAAGAGGTCAATTACAAGGGGAACATGGCCATAGGAATGAGAGAGGAGATATTTCAGCGGAATGATTTAGAACAGCTACAAACATGCACATGGTTTTAAATACAGACCCACAATACAACAGCAAACCATAAAGCTAGCAGGAAATGGAAAATAGCAGACAAACAGCTGATCAGGTGGCACTCTGGCTGTATATGTTAGCTAAACTTTTGTAACACACCTGTAAATCACTAACCTTTGAATGGTCTTTGAACAAAACTATACATAGAAACTAATTTATAGGCCCAAATATTGATTAAGCTGATTTTAACAGTGGTTTTAAAAGATTTGTTCAGTTTTCCAGGATCATTTCATCCTTTCTCTGATCAACGTAACCAGGTTGTTTTTGGAAAATGTATCTTTAAGACATCTACATGTAAATGACCTCAGTTATAAGCTAACTTCTGTGTACACAGAAGCACATTTTACAATGTTGTCCATCAGGACAGGCAAGTTGCTAAATACTGGATTGTAGTTGACTGTGTGTGCTTATGTTTATGTTCATGGTTGTGAGGTCTTTACCATGATAATATCTAAATGATATAGTATCTTAATATCTCTTATACATGATTATTTTGGTTGAATAGGACGGAAGTGGTGTGTTGTTCAGTCACACTGTTTGTTTATGATTCTATGACCTGTTTGTAACTCTAATGATTGTTATCATTGTGGTTGGCTGTACTGGCAGAGTTTCTGAAATCATCTCCAGCTCAAAATGGGAACAGATCTCACAGCCAAACTATTATGAATGTGTGTTGGCAAACACATTCCAGCACCATAAGCCAAATATTGTTTTTAGAAAGCATTCTGAATAAATAAAGCGGATATAGATTTGAACAGGCTAGGCATCCTTTGTTTGTAGGTTACATTTAAAGGGGCCACATTCCTCATATCACGTTCTGTTTTCCCCAAAAACTTTGCCAAGATTTCTTGCACCATTTCTTGCATTCTTTATGACCATTTCCTATTGTCTGTCAGTCCTTGAAACCAGACGTCTTTATGATCTGTTCTATGATTGGCTAATTTGTTTCCATGTAAAATGGGTAACAATGCTAAACTATGAATTTACAGTAGGTGTTATACGTAATATGCAATTGTATGTTTTTTGTATAATAGTATTTTTATTAGCTAACGGCTCAGATATAAATATGACGGATTTCTTATTTCCTCAGGAATTGACAGACCTACAGAGAGATCCACCAGCCCAATGTTCAGCAGGACCAGTTGGAGAAGACTGTGAGTACATGAATGAATTCAGAATTTATTAATCATTTTGGCTAAGTTTGTCAGATCTTTTGAATAGTGTTCACTGAGATTCTTATGTAATATAGCTTCCATTAAACAGTTCACTTGTCATTTCTCATACTTGTGTATTTCCAGAACCATTTGACTTACTTCTTTGTAACACAAGGAGAAAAATAAGCAAGTATCTGGTTTTGATGAAATATCTGACAACCCAGATATTGAAGCAATTTTACAGTAAAGTTATGGTAGCTGCTATAACACTTGAAGAAAGTTTTCATAATGTTTTCATGAGGTGAAGAAGTGCAGCACCATTCACAACAGGGACGTTCTGATGTCAACAACACAGATGATGTCATGGCAGCCAACATAATTTTACTGTAAACATAAGGGTCAATGATGACAGAATATTGAAGTTTCTTTAACATGATGCAACACTAATGCCATTCACTGTGAGTTGTAAGTAATTGTTTCTGCTGGTACAATGTTATTTGTGCGTTATGCAATCCTGTTGGCTTTTGCAAATTTAAACACAAATGCTGGTGAAAATAGGACAAGGCCATTCCCATTGAAAGCCACTCCATTGCACCATTGCTCATTTGCATTAAGTTGAACTTTAAAAGTTGCTGAACATGCCCACATCATGTCGTCACTGGTCACAATTGCCCTGCTCACAAGATAATGGCCCAGTCTCACTGAAACAATTAAACTGCATGTCAGTGTGAACACCTGGCACACATGATATCAGTTCTTTTGCTGCTAATAAACTATTTGCTTATTAACTTTAAATAATCAAACATGTTTTTCAGTGTTTCACTGGCAGGCAACAATAATGGGGCCGGTAAGTAGCTAATTCTGCTCTCTGATTCCTTTAAAATTTGATCTCTTTAAAAATGTTCTGTTGTCAGTATTTATAACATATAATGACACATATAATGTTTGTCATGGTTTACAGATTTTAATTTTGCACTTTGACTCAAAAAAATTTAACAGGCTGTTATTGTGCCTTTAAAATGTCTATATGTAAACTACCCCCATCCTTAATGGCTAATCTTCACATACTGGTTATAAGTATAGATTTATGTTGACTAATAAGTAAATTACGGTTACGTTGTCATCCATCTATATGTTTGTTCCGCACTGGCTGTTTATCATAGTATTATGAACATTCTTAAGCTCATAATCTATTTCATTTTAAGCTCATAAGCTCATTCATAAGATATTGTCTATTGACCAATGCAAGCGACTTGAAACATACTAACATAGGTGAAATACTGAAACATTAACAAACTGTGTCCACCTTTGATTTACTTTAGAATGACAGTCCGTATCAAGGAGGGGTTTTCTTTCTTACAATTCATTTCCCAACAGACTACCCCTTTAAACCACCAAAGGTCAGTTGCTTTGTGACATTAAGGTGTGTTTGTTTGGAGTCCCTTTGTCAAATACATGTATTTAATGCTGTAGTTAACAGGACTCTGCATTGATTCACAGGTCGCATTTACAACAAAAATTTACCACCCTAATATTAACAGTAATGGAAGTATTTGTCTGGACATCCTACGGTCTCAGTGGTCGCCTGCACTAACTGTATCCAAAGGTAAGTTTACTGTCATCCAGCAACATATGAATGCGTGGGAAAAAAAGAGTCATGTATATAGATGGATGTTAAAACTTAAACTTCATGAATTTTAGTGCAATAATCAAACATTTAGATAAGGTTATAAATGGCATCTCTGTAAGCATTAATGATAATGTGCACACAAATTGAAGGTGCACTACAAATTACTTTAGACTTTAAACTTTATATTACAAACAGTTATAACACACAGTGTGTAACATACTGGTACACTTGTGGGTAGATTGACAGGTAATCATAATGACAAAAGTTTTTGTTAAAGTAGCTAAAATTCCACATGGGTAATGTGTCTAATGAGTTTAATGTGACAATGTGCATTTGTGGAAACACTGTTATGTTTTGTTTACTGTAAATTCTTTGACATATCTGACTAATATCAGAGCTCTCAGTCAGAGCTGATTCTAGTGTGGGCGATGCTGTACCTTAGTGATTACTCTTTGTTCTAAGCAGTGACCTAGTTTGGATCACTCTACAGGAAGCTGTTTGTGTTATGGCAAACAAGCAGAGAGTAAAACAAGCTTTGTAAGGAAAATATCATGTGTCTCAAACACTGCTTTATGAACATGGGTTAACCACCTTTTAACTATTCTGGTTCCGTAGTGATTTCATTCTTTTAGTACTTGAAAAACTCCAATCTTCTAATGTATATCTAATAAAATATAGTCATACCAACAACTAGTCTTAAAAGAGTTAGGTACACAAAACACAGAAATTGGTTTATTTTGAGTTTTATTTGACATGTAGGAGGAAATATTCAAGAACTGTTAAAAGCATCAAAAATCATTCAGTTCCAAAATGGAACCAGTTCTGAGATTGTGTTTTGATATTATGTTGTTTTTAATCTTCTCTCATTGTTTTTTTTTAGTCTTGTTGTCCATCTGCTCTCTGTTATGTGACCCAAACCCAGATGACCCACTCGTACCTGAGATCGCACACACATATAAAGCAGACAGAGAAAAGTAAGTGACTTACCTCTACAGTACATGCACATGTCACACATTGCTTGGGAGCCTCACACTTGGCTGGTTAATCAGAGCAGCCAAATGTGAGCCTGCTTAATCAGAACCTCTTTATTATATGTGTTAAACATGTTTAGAATGTGGTAGAATGAAATATCAGACATTTTGAGGCTGTCATCACCTGGTGTTTGTGCAAGTTTGGCAGTTAACAGACAGTAGTAGTTCCCTGCTTGTTTCAGTTTTGCAATTTACTAACAGCTTTGTTAATGGATAATGGACATTTTCTGATTCAAATAATACTCTTAATTTTTTAATTAAGTAAATATAGTGTGAAATAAGTGTTTCCGCTTGTGTGCATCTCTTTTGCTGTTACAGTTTTACTTTTAAATACATTTTAGTGGATTGTATATTAAAATATTAATTTATCATATCAGCCTCACTGATTCCTAGATAACAGTGTCAGTATTGGCCAACCACTATTTTTTTTACTGTATTCTGTTCATTTTCTCCTCTTTTTTTCGTCTCAGCAGTCTTTCTCTAGTGTGAAAATGCTTTAATACTATATAATATAATATATAATATAATTGTTATGTAGTTAATTGATCCATTTAGATCCATTTACATTTATGCATTTGGCAAATGCTTTAATCCAGAGTGACAGTGCATTCAACCTTTGTGTGGCTAATGCAATGCTCTACCGATTAAGCTACAGGAACAACATAATGTATGTGTTGCACATAATATTGCACATAACATGTGTCTTTAAAAAACTTTTCTTCCACAATAGAACACAGAATTGAGGTTAGAATGACATCACAAAGGGTGTGTAATTTTTCGATTGCTTTTAGGTACAACAGACTAGCAAGAGAATGGACGCAAAAATACGCCATGTGAGAGTGCCTGTGACTAAAACACTAAAGAAGCAAAAGGACAGAGCAATGTGTTTTTACTTTAAACAAGAGGAGTCAAATAAAGTGAATGTTGAGGGGTGGGGATAACTAAACAACAAACCCTTGGAAGGGAGGCAGGAGAAGGCGAAGGTAAGGAGCTGCTGAATCCGCTGTCACATGCTGTTCTCCGAGACCCGCCATCTGAACGGCTTAGCCTGGAATATTCCAGGACAACTGTAAAACCGGACAAACCTCGGGGTACCACAACCCAGGAAGTTACACTTGTACTACTGTTGATTATATTATTATTGTGATTTTCTCTGTGTTAATGCTACCATTTGTTCTCTCGTCATCTCTGTTTGTTGATGTGTTCTTATCAATGTCACTGTTATGTTTTGCTGAGTGAGGAAATGTTGGGCTGAAGTTGGAATGCTGGTAACACTGGCTTGGTCATCTCATTGGAGACTGTATGGAAACCATTGGTTTGTTTGGGTACTAACATTGACACAGTTTGTAATCTGACAATAGACATGGTTCAAACAGATTTGGTTTGAGATAGAATGTAAAAAACATGGGAAAATCGATTATGGTAACCAATTTGAGGAAGACCTTGCTGGAGAGTCTGCCATCCAACTTCATGCCATATTAGTGTTATTTCATAAAACACCATGAATGTGATTAGGAAACTAAAGGGTGTGTCCCTAATGCAGTCAGTGGGATTTTTGACAAAATTGGGGTCATAAAAATGGTAAAATTGGTCAACAACGTGCTGTAAAGAAAGGAATGTTTAATTTGTTTAATTTAAGGTTAATTTAAATGCATATTTAATTGTGTTTTGGCTCTAGTCATATCTTCTAACATTTCTTTTTATTTATTTTGGAGTGTCTGTCAGATTTAACAGCAGCATGTGCATGATGCAGCAGTTGTGTATTTGTTTTGATAAGTATTGTAAAAATGCTTTAGAAATGAAGGCAGATTTTTATGTGTCTTAAATTTATTAAATTTGCTTGCAAAAAGAAAAAAAAATAGGGGAGAGAAAATGCTGAACGGTTGGATTGTGTGAGAAAAAACAAAACTCCACCATTTCTGCCAAATGTGATTACGCCTCTTTCATATTTGCAGGAAAAGGGAACGTCATAGCGTATGAATGCAATATTTTTCACCTATTTAGCGTTTATCTTCTACAGATCTTTCTGCAAGAGTGTAATTCTTAATCTTTAGATACTCTTGTTACTGTAGTTACTAATATTACTAACATTTTGACTGAATACATCATATGTTATATATGTGACCAGCACAGGTGCTGGACTGAAGTACTTGTACTTTTAAATTTATTATTATTATTTTTCAACACACTTATCAACTCTTGGCTACCTGTTTTAAAGTGGATGATCAAGATGTGAACAGCTCACTGTCACTTTCTGATGCTGCTTTTCAGACCCACATGCCACCGTTTTACTGGCTTAAGACTGGCTAAGCCTGGAAAGGACTAAATATTGCCATGTTTATATTTAGCACCATATATGTGTACTGCTACAGAAGATGTTTGTGTCAGATTTTGGATGTCCTTAAAGTGATCATTTGAAGCTCGTCATTTACTCAACCTCATGTCATTCCGGTATGACTTTTTTCCTCTGTCAACCACAGAGTTCATATGTTTAGGGTCATTAATGCATTTTTTTCTACATTTAAGAACAATAGTAAACTCTGTTAAAAACCTGTAAAACTCAAACGTGACTTTCAAACATGAAAAATGCTGCTTTTTCATTTTTCATTATCACAATTTTTAAAAATAACATTGTAGTTTTTTAATGACATGTTTAATAACAATTACTTTATTTTGTCCACAAAATTTTTGACCCTAAACATTTCACTGGGAATGTATATTATAGTTGCCATTCACTTCGGCAGAATGTTGAAGAACAGCTTAAGCGTGTTACTGTGCATAATTCTGGTTGTGTTCCACAGAAGAGAAAAGGATATACAGGTTTAAAAGACATGAGGGGCAGTAAACTCTTTGGATGAACTGTTCCTTTAATGGTACGTTTGACACAATTGATGGAAATTATGTCCCTTAAGTTTTTTTATGTCAAAAGTTATGCCAACTTTTCCTTGCCTTGACTTAAAGGAAAGAGGTACTGTGTTCGTATCTGCAATTTTTCATTACTAAATGTGGCTCGCTGATTATGCATCTGGTAGTAAACATTTTAATTTATTTATTTGTTATTTATTTGTTGTCTTCCAGTGATTGGCTTCAATGCATTTGGTATGGATTTGAGTTGCTCCTCTCCAATGGTTTATCCAGCCACTGGAGATGCAACATTATCTGAGATTGTTAAAGCAGTATAGCATGCTTTGCACTCTTACTAGGTAGTCTACAATCTTTTTCCGCAGCTATTTGCAAGATATCAGGGATATTTTTTCCATTCACCTGCCCCAAGACCTTCAATAAAACCTTAGCCTTAACATCACTGTATAAGCAACTGTACTCTACTGTTTACTTTGTTTTACCTTTGTATTTGGGTTTCAGCTGTTGGATTGGTACTGTACTTATTTGTGTGACATACACAGAGCCATAATGATTTCTTGCTAACTGTTTGTGAAAAAAGCCCCTGTCATTTAACCTGCTCTCTTGATGAAAACCAGACTCAGTACAGCTGAGACTAACCTCCAAGGTGTCAACTTTAGTGAATAAAGCTCCTTTTGTTTTATACACTCTTAAGTTTATTGTATGAAAAACATCAGTGGTTTCACAATCAATACTTACTGTACTTATGTTGTTGCTATATTAATGATTTATAATTGTGAATTGGGTGCTGAATCTAATTAAGAACATTTTATTCTTAAAAAATGACTAATTCTTTCTAACATTAAACTGTTGAATTTAGCTAATCAGACCGGATGTAGCCATTCTCGACTAATATCTTATTCTATAATAAACAATAGGGCTTTATCTTATTTTATTTTTATCTAAATTAATAGATTAAGAAAAGGCTTTGATTTGCCTTAATCTAAATTATTTTGTACTCAGGCTGTGGGTTCTTACCTTTAGGTTTTAAAATGTATCGTATGTGTATCTTTGTGACCATTTGCTAGGAAACATGTAACCACATGCGCTGTCCAATGCCTGTCCAGCAGATGTCGTTGCTATTTACGTCTTGTGAACTTATGAATTATACTACGACAAAGATTAGTAATGAATATTAATTTTGTTGGACTGGAGTTGCTTGGTAACGAGCCAAAGCGTCTATTCGCCAACTCTTAGCCAATCAAGTGGGAGTATTGTGCGAACTTCACGTTTGCGTAATTAATATTCATGATGCAAACCGTCGCAATAGGTTTCGTCACTCCCTTGTGAAGCCCGAGCTACGTGGTGTGGAGCTGCGCGTTTCCTGTCTGCGTGTAGCCGAGAGATCGCTGTCTTTCCTCGGAGTTCATTGAACCATCTGTCCCCGGTATCGGACGGCCAAAAACGCACTGTTCCCCCCATCATGGCTGTGAACCTGAGCAAAAACGGCCCGGCCCTTATCGCAGCCTATAAAGAGGTGGTGGATGAGAAATCGGACACTAACTGGTGAGTAGAGACTAAAGTCTCTGTTATACACATTGACATCTGTACGTTAGCTGCTTTCGCTTCTGAAACGCCCCGATCATCGCCGTACAAATAACTTTTGTTTATTTAAATCAATGCAACGGTCATTTATCAGCGATGGTTAGATCAGAATTATGTTGCATTCGTCCATCCACGTCTTATGTACAAAACAGTATCTGAATCTTTTTTGAGGACAGTAATTCTATTTCCGTCTACTGTAGGTCTCAGGCAAGTTATGAAAAAAAAGTTAATATAAAGTGATGCACATTTTAGTCTCTTTTGCGTCTTATTTGCATATTACATCAGTTAATATGATCCGTTCAGAAGCATCCCAACTTTAGAGATTATCGACCCACTCATTCTCCATTAGTCTTTATAGTCCATATATGGCTGCTTGGTTGGCAAATCTCGGCCCAATATATGTGACTCTTGCACTTTGATATGCACACTGTTTAAGTATGAAACGTCAAGCAGTCTTAGTATAGTCTGTAGTTATGTCGATCAGTAAGCCACTTCCTGTTTAGTGCTGGTACTGTAGGAAGGCCTGTACTATATAAGCTGTCACCTTATACAGAAACAGCATTTTATGTTTGACAGGGGTAGACCAGAGCAAAGTTATGTACCTGTACCTTTAATGCTTAAAGCATGTGATATGCTATTAAGGGTGAGCTGAGGTTGAATTTTAGTAAGTAAGAGTGATTATAATTGACCTACATTAATTAAACTCAATTTCTCTCCCAGAGGTTGGAAAAAATCCCATAAATACAGGCACAGGAATTGTGCGTGTGTAAGCTTAATAGACCCAATTATCAGAAGCAATTATTGGAATAATTAATTTTTTGGAATAATATGGATAACAAAGAAGTCAATATAAAAAATATGTGTGTGTGTGTGTGTGTGTATACACACACTATTAAATGGTTTATGATGAACTTCTTTCAGACCTCATATTTGTGTATAGGTGACCTGTGTGTTCCAGTTATAATATTAGGCAAAGATTCTAGGTATTATGCAGTTTTGATTGGTCAGCAGTTAAGCATAAGTCAACATTGCTAATGTGCCTTAACAATTGCAACTTTCATTTCCCAGGTCAACCTGGACTTATTAGAAATTAAACAGCTGCAGTTCTTATTCCTCTTTTCTGCACTTCTCCATTTCTGAAGCTGAGTGAGTGTTTGAAAGAGGAAGTTGTCACAGCTTCCTTGCTATAGAAGTGTCTTTGTTTAGAGAGATAACCACAGCGGAATTAACACACACAACATTACCGATTGCTCCAGAGAGACTGTAAATGTGACAAACCACAAATGTTTTGTCCCTTTTTTTGCATTGTAAAATGTTTTTCCATGTCATTTGAAGTTTAACATTGACAACAAAGTTAATAAGCTTATTTATTAATTTGTTTGTTTTTTGCAGGGTCCTCTTCACATATGAGGGCAACACCAATGACATCCGGTTGGCAGAGAAAGGAGGTAAGTTTTCCCCAGGCAATGATTGTATGTATATTTAATTGCAATTTTTGTCTTTAGTATTGGGCTGTATGTAGGGTGTCTTAAATACCACAGTGATTAAGGCAAATAATGTCAGCCTACGTCCATCTGTAGCCCGCAGCTAATGTTTTGCCATGTGCCACTTCATTTGAATAAATTAAATTAGCAATTCACAGAACCGAATAGATATGATCAAGGATAGAGCTAGATTTATCTAGAGTTGTTAAAAGTTCCTACATGTAGGAAATGAAGATAAGCCACAAAAGGGTGTGTGTTATGTTGATAAAGGCGTGATAAAGGGATTTTTTTTAAAACATGACACAGTGTAAACCATTTTAACCTTTAGCCTAACTGTAGGCTGTTGCCAGTTACAGATTTGATCTGATCTGAAGTTAAAGCTCTCTGGTTATTGGCAGTTTTAAAACAGCTTCAAACATCCAGTCTCATCCAATAAGGTTTTATAAGCATTATTTGGTTCAACTATGGTGAAAAATCATTTGGTATTGCTCTTTATGTAGTGTATCTACATGTGTGTATTTTCAGATGGTGGTCTGGAGGAGATGATTGAGGAGCTGAACAGCGGGAAGGTGATGTACGCTTTCTGCCGTGTTAAGGACCCCAACTCTGGCCTTCCCAAATACGTTCTCATCAACTGGGTAAGTGTGCTACCTCTGCCTGTATCTCTTCTCTGTATGTAACTGGAAAGATAATGTAGTCTGGCAGTTATTAGTTTCACAAAGACTTGTGGAGTGCACGCTAGATCGTGTGCATGCACAAAGGAACATTTTAAATATTGAGATATGTATTATGTTATTAACAAATTAAAAATATTCTAATCTCTAATTTTAAAGTATTTTCAGTCTCAGACACTTGATACTATATTTATAAAACTGTGTAAACGTATGTATAAATATGCAAGTATGTATTTACAAATAAAATATAAAGGCCAAAAATTAAGAAATGAGTTGCCAAAAGTTGCTTTGGCTAAAATTGTCTGCTAAATGCTTAAATGTTTTCTTCAGCATGTTAGTTTAAGTAATTCAGTTTTAGCTGTTAATATTTCCTTTTGTCACTCTGTTTTTAGACTGGGGAGGGTGTTAAAGATGCCAGAAAAGGTCAGTGTGCGAACCATGTGAGCGCCATGGCTAACTTCCTTAAGGTGACTGTTCTTATTTTTACTTCTGAGTGTGTAAATTCATGTGTGTAATGATATCTGTGTGTGTTTGTGTGATTGAACTCCCACTATGACTAACAATGCTACAGTTTTTCAAACAGGATGTTTTACTCTGAACCAGATGTGACATCATGAGCGAGGCTTTGTCAAGAGGCTAATTTTAATTTATTTTTAATTATAAGTAAATTATGTAATTATATAACAGAGTGTGACATTATCAGGCCACAATACTTTGTACATACTGTAACTCGTCCTGCACCATTTGTAAGTTAAAGTAAAATAAATTGTTAAAAATAGTTAGTGCCTTTTTGAGAAGAGGCCAAACAAAATCTCATAGCCCTATCTAGTGACCAGAATATTATAGAGACTTAAAGGTTGGTTCATTCAATTTGGGCCAGTTATAAATTTTAAATAATAAACAGATTGAGAAGCAAGGTTATTATCATTAATGGAAAATGACAAAATAAAGAAACCTAGGTGTGAAATATTACAGTAACTAACTGAAATTGCACTGTGTGTTTACGAATGAATGAAAATAGCCTGAAATTATAAAGACAATTTTGCTTCATACATGCCTAGAAATTGGGGATAGAAATGCATAGGCTAGGTGGAAATCCATCTACCTTTTTTTATTAGCTGCATTCTGTATTTATAGGATTTATAGGCTTTTTAGGATTACTCTGACAATAGCTCATTTCACACAGTTCTCACAAATACTATATTTAAATAAAAATGCAAAATTATTATAACCTTAGAAGCGAACCTATTATATTTAAATCTTTATTCTTTCTGTTATTTATCAGAAAGTCAATAACTTCCTTTAAATGTTTAAACTTCCATCAGATGTTTTGGGATAAACAGGAAAATGGGGAGAGAACTCCCTATCCAATTAAAAGGTGTTTGTTTTGTAATCCAGCTAAGCTAGGTTTGTCTGAACTGTTTATTTAACCGTTTATTACTGTTTATTTGTTTATGTTGTGTTGTTTATGTTCAAGTAAAGCCTGCATGCATTCAAAGTGCGGTGGCTAAAAAAAACAACGGAAATGTGTCTGTGCGTGGGTATGTTTTGTGTGAGAGCAGCGTGTGAATCTTGATGCTTCAACTAATGGTTTCATGTGTAAAATAAGAACTGAAAACATGTTTGGGTTTGATATTAAAATGTGGAATTCATTTGACTGCTGTTTCTGCAGGGTGCTCACGTGACAATAAACGCCCGGGCAGAGGAAGACGTGGAGCCTGATGCCATTATGCAGAAAGTGGCTAAAGCCTCAGGAGCTAACTACAGCTTCCACAAAGAGTCCAACCGCTTCAGAGACACTGGGCCCCAGGGACCTGTGGTCAGTGTCTTACACATGCACATACACAAACATATTTCCCCAGTGATGCACCAGTGCTGATATGTTTGTAATTGTATTTTGCACTGTTTTACACACACCCCTGTTGTTTTGAAGTGAAATGGTATGAAAAAGTTTGCCAATAATAACATGGTTCATTTACATACAGAAGTTTTAAAGGTACAGTAGCAAAAACATCCTGTGTAGGGGAAGGTGGAAAATAATATTAGCAAATGAAGGTAGCTTTTGGTGCAAAATTGATTTACTAACATTTTAGGTGTGATTCAAAAGTGTAGGCACTGTAGCACTCAAAACGTTCTAATACAGTACTTTAGATACAGTGCTTTGCAGAAGTATCCATATCCCTTGAACTTTTTCATATTTTGTCACCTTACAACCACAAACTTAAATGTTTTTTATTGAGATTTTATGTGATAGACCAACACACAGTAGAACATAATTGTGAAGTGGAACGAAAATGATATACGTTTTCAAAATTTTAAGCAAATAAAAATCTGAAAAGGGTGGCATGCATTTGTATTTAGCCCACTGTATTCTGATACCCCTAAATAAAATCCAGTGCAATCAATTGCCTTCAGAAGTCACCTAATTTCCACCTGTGTGTAATTTAGTCTCAGTATAAATACACCTGTTCTTTGAAGGCCTCAGTGGTTTGTTAGAGAACACTAGTGAACAAACAGCATCATGAAGACCAAGGAATTCACCAGACAGGTCAGGGATAAAGTTGTGGAGAAGCAGGGTAAGGTTATAAAAAAATATCCAAAGCTTTGAACATCAAGGAGCACAGTTTAACTCATCATCCAAAAAGGGAACAAGTATGCCACAACTGCAAACCTACCAAGACATGGCTGTCCACCTAAACTGACAGATCGAGCAAGGAGAGCATTGGTCAGAGAGCAGCCAAAAGGCCCATGGTCACTCTGAATTAGCTGCAGAATTGCTTTCATTGTTGAAAGAAAGACATAAGAAGTCCCCATGTAGGGGACACAGCAAACATGTAGAAGAAGGTGCTCTTGTCAGATGAGACCAAAGTTGAACTTTTTGGCCTAAATGCAAAGCATTATGTGGCGGAAAAGTAACACTGCTCATCACCCTGAACACACCTTCCCCACTGTGAAACATGTTGGTGGCAGCATCATGCTGTGGGGATGCTTTTCTTCAGCAGGAACAGGGAAGCTGGTCAGAGTTGATGGTAAGATGGATGGAGCTAAATACAGGGCAATTGTGAAAGAAAACCTGTTGGAGGCTGCAAAGACTTGAGACTGGGAAGGAGATTCCCCTTCCAGTAAGACAATGGCCCTAAACATACAGCCAGAGTTACAATGGAATGGTTTGGATCAAAGAATATTCATGTGTTAGAATGGCCCAGTCAAAGTCCACACCTAAATCCCATTGAGCATCTGTGGCAAGACTTGAAAATTGCTGTTCACAGATGCTCCCCATCCAATCTGGCTGAGCTTGAGCTATTTTGCAAAGACAAATGGGCAAAAATTTCAGTCTCTAGATGTGCAAAGCTGGTAGAGACATACCCCAAAAGACTTGCAGCTGTAATTTGCAGTAAAAGGTGGCTCTACAAAGTATTGACACAGGGGGGCTGAATACAAATGCACACCACACTTTTCAGATTTTTTTATTTGCTTAAAATTTTGAAAAATATTTATCATTTTCGTTTCACTTCACAATTATGTGCTACTTTGTGTTGGTCTATTACATAAAATCTCAATAAAAAACATTTAAGTTTGTGGTTGTAATTTGACAAAATGTGGAAAAGTTCAAGGGGTATGAATACTTCTGCAAGGCACTGTATACAGTATTTGTATTTGCTAAGGCAAGAATCACTTGCTATTTTCTCCAGAAAAAAACAAAAATTTACACTTTAGTCTTACACTTTAAGATAATGTTTAGAACAGCTTTGTAGGTTGTTCTAAGTAGGTTCAGTTAGTGGAAAACATGTCAGAATTATTTTACACAGAATGTAGGTGCCAGGGTCCATGCCAGCCCATTGCCTGTTTATCACAGACATTCTGCCACAGTGCTGTGTCAGGAATTTCACAGGGAATAAGCCAGAATGCTCGGAATGTGGAAATTGTTCTAGTGGTTTGGAATAATTCTGCTGACTCAAAAAAGACACACAAACTTCAGAATATAAAATGCAGCGTATTAAGTGCATGTATGACTGAGTAAATATTAATTTGATGTTATATCAATATGGTTTTATGTTCGACATTTTAAAGTCTTTCATTGGTCAGAATCAGGACCACACAGAATCTGCACCAACAGACTCTATTTTTCCTCATTTGCTTGTGACTTAAGCTACTAAGATTGTTGTACTCTTAGCCTGGTTTAAAGGGATCTACGATGAAAATCCTGTCATCCTTCAACCTTGTGTATTTCCTTTAGACTTTTTCCTTCCCTGTATAATAAATGGAGATGTATTAAGAAATGATGTTGGTAGCTCTTGTCTATGCAGTGACTGAAATGAATGGGCTTTCAAGCTTTATAATGGTCACAAAAACACCAAAAAAGTGTTTCATAAAAGAATTCCAGCTTGTGTGCCATATACCAAAGTTATATTTTCATGTGAGGAGCGATCCTAATTTATCTGTCATTAAATCTACTACATTCAACAATGACTTACACCTATGTTTTCCACCTATATTTTCCTGCCCAAACAAGCAGTGGCAGACAGTTAATAAATAAGACCTCAATGATTTGGCAGCAGAAGTTAGCAGCTCACTGGAGGGAAAGTTTATCAGTGAGAAACAGCTTCAATTTAGTCTGTTTGTCACCCAAAGCTACTGTATTACTAGTCATTCACTGTATGTGTGTAAATCATTTTAAATATATTTTATGGTGCTTTTGTGTCCATTTTAAAGCTTGAAAGCTGCAGT
>JAZGTJ010006430.1:0-24965 GCA_036877575.1 Botia almorhae | reverse complement strand
ATGTTCATCGACAAAAGATCGTGTTTTATTTAGTCTGAGGGAAATAGATCTCTTCCCAAACTTGCACTATTTTTCTTTTTATTCTTCGAAAAAAAGTATAACGTGGAAAAGAATGTCCATGCTGCTCTTTTTGATACAACAAAAAGTGTTTTGGTGATAAAAATCACAATTCAGACTTCTACTGTGTACACGTAAAAACATGGTAGCTAAGAAAAAAGCAGCCAATCACGGTACGCCAGTCCTTCCAACTCATCAATGAATTCATGAGTTCATGAAGTGATAAACCCATCTGCTTGACTCTACATGGCCCCATGCTTATTTTAAAATTACATTCACACATACAGACTACATTCCCACAGGTCATCTCCTGCACCCCTGAATCTAATGAATGACCTGGTGCACATGGAATGGAAGCTTCTGGATAAAGAGGTCCACGGGACAGCGCGCACCTTTTCTGACTCAACGCTGCCCTGCTGACAAGCACGTCTATTTCCAAAGACATGCAATCCAGTTTAAATGTGCACGCATGCTTCTAGTGCAGGATTTAAATTATGATGTATACGTAAATTCTCTAAGTATGAACCTGTAATTAGAATCAGTCACATTTTGTATAGATAGATTCTATAGGTATCATTTCTATCACTCCTAAGTAATAAAGAAACAGTTGAACGTCTTTACAGTAGAGAGGTGGATGATTATTGCCAATACATTTTACATGTATACTGTGCATATACTAGTATATAATACCCATACTACTATATAACCCATACGGATTACATCCCATACAAAACTAGTACAAAAATACTGTGGCGATATACAGTACAGTAATGTCATCAGACGATATTTTTAAATGTACCATTCTGAATGATTACCATATTCCTATACCATTGATTTTACTCCGTGCTCCAAATAATACCATCATATTACCCTAGTACACCCCCCCCACCCCCAACGATACATGTATATAAAAAGAGCTTTACATCTTCATGATACTGTGACAACAGATATCGACTGTACTTACATGCAAATGCTACTGACATCGAGTTTTCAAACAACTGCAGTGTATACAGCGTTCATTGCCTGTGTAAAAATAGAACTGTCACTTCCGATGCCCCATAATGCACCTATTTTATTTGGTAAACAGTTTCCTGCGCTCTGATCCCTTTCAACATGACCCGACATTACAAAACTTGCTGTACGTAAACAGCGCCTGAAAACACCAAAGCCACATTTCAGGCAAACAGAATGAGCGTAGCGCCGGTCTCCTGCGTTCCTCTGTGTGTTTACTGAGCTCATCTTAAATTTAGATGGCTACTGTGCTTCATGGAAATAGACTGTGAAAGGTTACGAATGCGTGTGAATCAAAATGGCACAGGGGGAAACAAGACAAATGAGCCAATATAACACAGATTCTTCTTTCATAAACAGCGTATTGACCGGCTCGCCATTTGATACCGGTTCTGTGAACTAATATGAGTCAGTGACATGGTGGTATATGCCCCATTTTGAACATGCACTTGTATGACCTGTATCACAACTGACTGAAGCAGACAAAGAACAAACTGACTGCCCTTCAGCACGTCATATATCAACCGACTATTATTTTAACAGGGTATTCAGGGGGTTAGAACAGCAGTAGGGCTTTGTTTTAGAGACACTGCTGGCCCAACATTGGCCTGCTTTTAGAGGACAATTCATCACTGGGCAAGGCATTGGTTTGTCAATTCCCAATCCCACAATGCTCGGGGTCAGCGGGTAGAGTTGGAATGAGATCTTTATTGCTGGGATTTGCAACAACCTCAATGTGCCATTCACTCTTAGAGACCGAACCATGTGGGCCAGACCTCCACAATCCAGCCCAGCATTTTTTTAAATGTGTGGGGTTTGTCAACCAGTTGGGGCTTTTCTGGTCCGTTGTTAGCATGCAAACTGTGTGTGTATTTGTGTGGAGTGTAATTGCCTCCAAAATAAAAAAAAATTAATTTATGACTTTTAAGGCACTTGTAGTGTTAAACATGTAAATCTTTTCTATTCTATGATACAAGGATACAAAATATTGACGACACATCTTGCACCACACAGACTGTTGTTCAATCAGTTGCTCCTAACACGAGGGCACAAGAAGCTAGCAAGAAACAAGCAATGGTTCGTGGTTGTGATCAAATTAAAGACTTTTGGTGATTTAAAAAATGACTATGAAAAATAAATAACCCTGTTATATGTCCCACCCAAATGTCCTATTTCAATAAAAAAAGTCAACACAAGAAAGAAAACTGTGCTTGTCAAAGTAACACTGCAGTTTCCTAAAAGTGCACAAAGTTCATAGGCCCCTACTGAGGGATTTACAATGACATATTATGTCAGAACATGTTTTTGTGATGGTTTGTAACATAACAGTAACAGATATGTTACATGCAGGAAGGCTGTTTTGACATGTTCTAGTTTATTCATTTATATTTAGCGAGGCTTACATAAGATTTTACTATTCCGAATCATGACCATGAAATTAAACCGTGACGTGAAGGTTCTGCTGTATCCTGGCGCTTGGACACGTACAGTAGAAGCTCTAAATGTCTCCATAGTTCATGTTTCTCAGAGCAGAAAGACGTATCTGCTTATCGCTGTTTGAATTTATACAGCTCGCCGCGTGTGTAGGATAAGACAATAAATGTAAATGCCGGTACGTCTGTGTAAAACAACTCACTGCTACCAGAAGAACTGTGGTGGTTTGCATTATGCAGGATCCATCAAACATTTAATATGAGCGAGCAAACGCTTGCTAACCTTTGTCTGCGATAACACCTACCCGCTCTCCTGAGGAAGAAACAGCACAGACGGGATTGCGATTCAAAGCCTTGACAGTGTGTCGGCCTAAAAACTGCCTGAATGTGGAATAGAAAACATCAAATTTGATTTTATTCGTGATAAAAGAGAGTCTACGGGCTTGAAAACAAAGTTGTGTAATCTTCACGTGGTCAAGGGCTGATGGGCAGAAGCAGCTTCCCTTTCTGATATGTGGATCCAAGTGTGAAAGCCTGGGATGGTTGAAAGCTCCAAAAATTGGATAAAGTCTATATCAAACAGCTGCTATGAGGGGAAACCATGAAAAACAGTCTGAAAAAGTCCATGGGAGATGATTTTAAGATAGGTGCGCTATCTGCTTTTGTAAACATTATACTGTCGGTTTTGCAACTGTTTCAATACTGAATTGTGATCGGTCTGGTTACTCTTGAATTGTTTTAACTATGCATAACTTTTATCTATAGTCAGCTAAGACAAAACAGAAAACCAACACTTTCTCAAAACTTCAGAAAATGTACTTCATCACTGAATAACAACAGTGCACCATCTAATTGTATAAGATACATGCATTGACAATGCAGAGTTTAAATATACATGAACCTTCTGCTCTAGTTATTTGGGAATGCTTGAACTTTGGCTGAATGAATTTTGCCACCTCAGTTTCAAAAGTAATACAAGTAAGTGGGGTCATTTTGTTTTTGTTTCACAGGCAATGGCATTGTGGGAAAAGTTCATTCAATTGACTTTAATATCATTAGCCAGGCAGTCTGGATTGGAACAAACTCTAATCTAAGTGGACACAATTCAATATGTGAAATTTGCCATGGTGGAATTAAGTCTAAAACAAAACATGGGTATTAGGAAAAGTGGGAAGCGAATCTACCTTAGATATCACATACAAGCACAAAAACACTGATGGTATGACAGAACTTAGATCTAAAATATATTTGTTTTTAGCTGGACCAGTGGTTCCTCATACTGGAAGTTTTCCTAACATTAAATCAAACTGTGAAATGTACTCAACTACCCTGTGTAGAAACCTGAATGTAGTGAAACAATAAAACCACACATTAAAGTAATCCAACTGAATTTCATGCAGTAAGCTTTAGTAGCAACAGAGAACAGCATATATTAGCATGCTAGATGTGACATTTGAATGCATTTGTGAGTGCAATGCACGTGTTGCTAAAAAACAATAAAAGATAAATAATACAAGGTGCTTAATATGCTCAATGCTATGCAGAACATGTTGGGAAACGTAAATATTCTGCCTAGTTTCAGCAATGCTACATTTACAATGACTGAGATAAGGAGTGCAGTCCTGACGGAAATAGATCGAGTACATGTTTAAATTTATATTTTATTTGGATTACAAACAAAAAAAAGTCACAGCAAAATTATTAAGATTTATCTTTTAAATTAAAGAAATCTTGCAAGCACCAAACATCTTTTTTTTCTGAGTGCAGATTATCTGTGCTTCAATTGTCCAAATCATTTATACAATTATTTCAGTAAATATATTTTAGCATACTTACGTAACCTAGCATTACGTAACCAAATTCCAAAAAAGTAACAATTTAACTTCCGAGCGTTGAGATGTTTATGATATATGATGTTAAGCTTACTCAGACAGAAAATAGCTTTTTCTCTGGCTATTAAAAACTCAAAGAATAAAGCAGGCTAAAGCAGGAGAACAGCTTTTCTGAAAAACCCTCAGCCAAGCCACAGGCAAAACAGCAGAGCTCCAAATACCAGATCTGACAGACGCACTTGCATTTTATTCTCATTGATCATCTATGACCTTGTAATAGCCGGAAACCAGAGCATCTTGAGCTTTTCAAACAGAATTAGGAGTTTGAGGGGGACAATAGACTATTTGAAGAAGGACAATTGTTAAGTATTGAACAATATGACTCGCTGGTTTGAGGCTCTGTACTACCATTCTACTGCTACAGAATTGGAATGCTGGACACAAGAAGAACTCCAGGAGGAACCCAAAGGACTTAGAAATCAGTCTGGAATTTAAAGGAGTGAAAGCCAATGCGGGCAGAGAGATTCTGAATTATGTGACTTCTGTATGGCAGTGGTTCCCAGCCAGGGGAATTCCTAAATTTAACCTAAAATTCCTAAAAACCTACAATTATCTACAGTAAAGTAACATGTAATATTATTGTTACTAATAATAATAACAGAAATAACAATAGAAAACAAAAGATGTCATTTTTTGTTTCAATTCTGTTTACAAAAATACAGTAAAACTGTCCACAATAATATAATGAATATAATGTATCAGTCAATCAAACCACACTTGAACAATATCTGTTTTTTTACCCACAGTGTTGCTTGTTTAATTATCATTATATATTGGTCGTTTTGGTAACGTTAATGATCATGCTAAATGAGATCCATGATAATACAGCTCTGGTTTGGGGTCAGTGAAGTGATTGGATTTGTGGGGCTACATAAGACAAAAGGGGCAGAAAATAGAAAGAAAAGAGAAAAATATGCACAAATAAAAAAAACAGTGAGTTAAAGTACCCAGTGAAGCTTGTGAATGGCAGTAAAAGGGCAAATGACTGCTAGCCTGCTAGCTACAATCGTTAGTGGCCTTATGGTCACTGAGTGCCCACCAATTGGCCCTCTTTAGTGGCCTTAGGCAGGTCAGAGTGGGTGGCCTTTATGGTAATCCATTGTCACCCATTACTATGGAATAGGCATTTAATGAAGCAGTGAGGCAATTGTACTTCACAAGACCTTTACTGATGATCAATGTGTAGGTCAGAACCCGAGAGAGCTGATTGATTTGAATGAGGTTTCTATTGATTGAATGGTGAACAGCCTCTGGTGATGTGAAATGTAGCAAGCATAAAAACAAGGTAATCTTTAATCAGTAGGGTTAACCTATTTTCCACAGTGAAAATTAAAGAGAATTACTTGCTAACTCATTCGTGAATTGTGAAAAAAATTAGTTGAAAAAGGCTGGATGAGAGAAATTTATGAGAAAAAGGTTATCAAAATCTTCTAAAGTAAAAGTTTGGGTAAGCAAATAAAAATAAATAAAATCCACAGGGTACTTCACTACAATTATTGTTCCCTACTGTATAACTTTAGTGTGGTTTTAAAAGTTTACTTCGTAACATTTAGTGTTTTGGGGATAGTAGAGTAGAGATCTTCTAACAGTAGAGATCTTCACGGATCCAAAAACTTGTGCCAGAATTTGGCGAGGCGTGGAAATGTAATCTATTGTTTTAAAGTTGGACCCGAATCTATACAGAACTGAGAAAATGTTTGTAATGCGCTAACCAGAACCCACCCAGACCTGTGTATTGTTTAAAGCTAAACCTGGCCGGGAGACACAGACCCAATCGGCATTTACGTTAACATTGTTAATTTGCATCATCTGTGCTGAGATGAGTCTGGTGGTGATTTTGAAATACACCAAGACAGTTCATTCATATTATTACACAACAGAAAGTGAAACTAACAAAGAAAAGGTGCCAATTGACAATTGGTAAAGTCATTGCCTCACTGCAGAAGCTCTGGTTTCTATAGAAACAGCACCTTGATGCACAATTTCTTATATTTCCCAGCTCATGCTTTATCATTCCATTTTTACAATATACAATAAGTTACATAACACACACTCTTTGGTGCTGTCTGTCTCTGATCACAACACATCTTTTCCGAACAACTTGGGTATTACTTAAAATGTTAAAACAGACCCGGGACCCGATGTAATAGAATGAAACTCGAATCGGACCCGGCTGACCTCTAGACTTTACCCCATCAATAGAAGAACTCTACTGGGACCCTTTCAACAAGACAGAATGTGTGGGAGGAGAGCAAATGTGCTATCATGCTAATGTTAGCATGAAACAGCTAGGACCTCGGCCACTTCAAATCTCCAGGGCTAATACATGTGGTAATACACAGTGTGAAAACAAACTCAACAAAAGCAAAAAAGAACAAAAGCAAGAACTGAAAAGGGAAACCGAGCCCCCTGCCACCCCTCGCTGAGCGAGAAGAAGGGATAGTTCTAAAGTGGGAACGTTCTACTGGGGTGCAAAGCATGTTTTATCAAAGCTCTCCAAGCCACACATAATACATCTGTGAATATATGCACACACAGACACACACCGATGCGCATCACAAAATGTTTGAGTGGAAAAGCAGAATAGTCATTTTAAAATACGACCACTAAAATTACCACAATGGACTGTTAAATGCAAACATTTCAGCTGGAAAAATCATTGTAACAGACACTTTTAACCAAGGTTAAACCCCAGAGGTTGGCACCAAAACCAGTCATTAACCAACCACGGTCTGCTGGTTTAATCTGCTCTCTCGTTCAAGGGTCTCTGTGTATAATAGCATCATTACAACTGACCACAAGTTTTCCAATAGTGCTCCAAAATGCACTCGATTCAAAATGGCATGATCAATAAAACATGGTTTCAGTTAAGCATTTCATTATGAGAGCGCTCACGCACCCATGAGTTCTACAGAAAATGATATACTGATGGAGCTGTCTGTCAAATCACATGCTGGTCTATACAGTAGAGCAGTGTGGTTTGGCTGGGATTCAATAGGGAAGATGCCACTGGTGAGCAAATGTTGATCCAAGATCTTCACATCCAAACTGTGGGAGATTAGGGGGCCTGCCAATGTCTGGCCTCGATTCATGAACACCAGTTAGTTAAAAGCCCCAGTCAGATTTTAGACAGAAAGAGATTAATGTTTGGAGCTTTATTAAGGCTCTTGAATACCCCACCCCACCCCAGAATCTTCCAACTGCTTTCTTGGTGCCAAGTCTGACTAACTTACTCAGACCGAGCCTGGCAGCAGCCCTAATTCATTGCATTAATAGGTGAATAAATAAATTGCAGATGGAGTTGCCCCCACAACGCCAGTTTTAATGCACTGATGGCCACACAGGCCAAAGCCAATAGCCTCACAACCTTTGACAACTTCCTGTTCGGAGACAGATGAATGGAGCCAATCAGATCGACTCTGGTGACAGTGATTAGACCGCGCCCCAAAGCGTATGCCGATATAATACTTTTATGCACTGCAATCAAAGCACAGTCATCATAGAGGAGTACTGTTGATGTCTTTCAAACACCAGATTACCCAACCGCGCACCCATTTGATCCCACTCAATTTCAAAAAGCCAATTGCCCATAATTGCTTACCTAATGCCCTGACCAGTTCAGGATATATATAGAAGCCACATACTATAGGCAGCTGGTTTCATTTTCAACATATCACTTATGTAAACGCATAAGAGAATGTGAGGCACACAGAGATGATTTCAGAATTTGTATTGGATATTCTAGCGTAAATGATTCATCACAATGACAGGTCAATTAGCTCACTGATTTACATGTATGATTAGGAGACCTAACATTACCCACAATGCTTTAATATAGACAGTCAAGCTAGACACCACATTTAATTACAAACATTAGAATGACAGAGACGTCAAGATGTTCACAACCATAGCATGCACACTTCATTGAAAAGTAAGGTGGCAGGTATAAGTAAATAAATGATGAGGAGCCCAGAGGCATGTGAGATGTTAAGAATGATTCTATGTTGTTTTGGGTTTCAACACAAAGCTTTTAGCTACATTTAAGCACGGTGATAGCAGCACTGTACATCAGGGACTCTTCTTTAGCGTCAATGACTGTAAAACCCTTCAGGGCAAAAGGAATATGGAACAACCAGTAAGTACAGCGAAATCCCAGAGGAAAATTGTGTGCAACTGACGAGAGCAATGGGACTCGGGAGATGATACTTCCTTCAGCGATGACCCAAAAGAAACAGCAAAAGCCACAACATCATGCCAAAAAGGTTCATGCTCTGAAGTGGTTCAGTCAAAACCTTTAACCCCATTCAGCACCAGCTGCTGCTTACAAACAACCATTAAAAGGATTGGGCAGAAAAAGACAAAAGCCTATCCCTCATTCTGCCTCATGTCAAGACTGTTTTTCCAAACGTGTCTTCACCGAGCCTGTAAATTCTGAACTTAGAGCTAACTGGTTCATTGTAAAACAACTAAGTTAGGGAAGCAATGGGAAGCAACAAAATGATCTTGGGTCAGTCTCTAAATGCAACAATGGTTGCAAATGCTCCAGAAATTGGATCTGTGTGAACTTAAAATATATTTGAGAGCATTTGTGCAAGCGTAAATAATTGTTGTTGTGTGATTCTCTTTTATTTCTCTACTGAATGTTTGCTAATTACTGCACAATATGTGCCTGTTGTGAGCTGATACAGTGATCCTCCGTTCTATCCAATGTTACATAAGCAATTTAACTTCATCCTTATATTCTTAAGTTTATTGCAGATTTTAGATTAATATTAGCCATCAATCACTCCTCTTCACAGTTAGCTATTAGATAGTTAGCTATCTAGTGTGCAAATTGTAAAGAGCTCAAGAGATATGAAAAGAACAGAGATTTATTTTTTAAGCTGCCTGAAGTTATAGATAATGTGACTCCTAGAACAGGGGTTAGCAAACATTAGAGATATTGAAAATAATCAGTTTTACGAAACATCACATCACTGACGTGAAATATGCATGCATAAACTGCATGTATTAATACAAAGAATCAATTTTTAATGCGATTAAATACAATATTATAATATTCGAGTTAAACGATTACACTAAATGAACGCAAGTTGATAAACTTTTGTGTGGCATCTCCCGTCACTTTCAAAATTTGTGTGCAATATATCAGTAAACAAACGTTGTGCTTCTTAGTCAGTCATTAGAGTGAAGAATACCTTCCTTAACAACATTTAAAGCTGACGTTTGTAACTTCTACAGCACTGTAATCATTAAACTTATTAGCAAAAATAATGACTGTTTTCAAACAATATTGTCAACACCCTCCACAATGAACAAACAGTCCTGCCCCATACACACACCATAAATTGAGACACAGTGATATACTGTATTTAATAATACCATAGAGTTATGGTTTACACTTTTATTTGGGGAAATCAACCTACAAGTCGCTTACAGTAGATAGTGCATATAAAACCTAGTTTGTGGGAAAATAAAATTAAACAATGATTATAAATAATGTCATCCTTTAAGTTCGTTTAAAATTGTGTGACTATACATGAAAATGTCTGCTCAAAAGTGCTTTTTGTATTTGCTCCATGTTTTCAATCATGCTAATTCCTTGAAGCACAGTTTACTGAGCCTTGTAAGAAGCCCCGAAGCCAAACATCTATTCCCAAGTGTAGAACCTCATTAAACACATAAAGAACCTGAAAACCAGAACAAAATATTAAGTAACAGTGTCAGAATGTGAACACATGGATACGGAAAATAAATAAATAGAGGTGGTCCTTAAAATGCCTCTAAATGATTTTCTAAAAAATTCAAACAAATTCATAAAGTAAATCTAAAAGCTTATCTCAAGGCATTGCTTATAGAGCTTGTAAATGTACATTTGTTCTATAGTGGAACATCAATCAACATGGTTTTCCAATTTAGACATTTCCAAATAGCGAGTACTTTCTGTTTTCTTCTCTGTATAAGGAACGTTCATTCTCAATCACTAATGCACTTTGGATTTTGTCTTGAAGTTTTATGGCTTGAATATCAGCAAGCATGGTTTCCACAATACAACAAAGTTTGGGGGAAGGGGACATTCGTATTTGTGTTTGTTGTTTAGCCCACTCAATGGGCCAGGAAAACTCAGAGCCAGGGGAAAGCTCATCAACACAGCCTTTGAAAGCATTGAGGCTGTGTAATCCTACAACATCTGGAAGACTGGACTGCTCTGTGTGAGGCAAGCCACAACAGCTGTTTTACAAGTCTACAGTGGCTGGTGTGCTTTTCTAAGCTGTGATCTGGCAGGCAGCAATACCACACAGAAACTAATCAAAAGGCCAAGTACAACTAGGAACCCCACTTTATTTATACAGGAGGCAGTAGCAGAAAGAATATGATGTGTTATGCAACTACAGTGTAGCGGTTCCAACATGATAACATAAGCTACATCGCACCAAACGCACTATGTGGCATTCGATGCAATTACGCTCAGAAGCATTTTTTTGCACAGCCGTCTGGGCGCTACATGTTTGATGGCGTTCCTCTTCCCACCTGAATTTTCCCTCAGGGATCAATGAAGTCTTAATGTTCTTTTGTGTCCTACTCGCGGCCACTTATCCCGCTAAAACAAGCCGACAGAACTAAGCCTGCTTCGTTATTCCATGCCTGACCACCTCCCCGTCCTCTCCACCAGAATCTATCTAATTAGAGGCCCAATGAAAACAGAAATTCATTGTTTGCCACTGTGATGTACACTGGATTTCTCCAGGGAAGAAAAAGATTAACAAAAATATATGAAGACTACATGGTTAACAATTACACAAATTGCTAACTTGTTTGACAAAACTATTTGGCCACCCTAAAGTGATTCAATTAATATTGCACGGGTCATTAAGCATTAGTGCCCAGATAAGGTACAAAGGACGCATTGAAGCAGCTATTAATGTGATTTGATTTCACAGAAACAAGGGGAGAACGGCCAAGCTTTAGAGAGAGACACAGAGAGACAGAGAGAGAGAGAGAGAGACAGAAATAGAGAGACACTGAGTGTGTGTAGGAGAGAGACAGAAAGAGAGAGAGAGAGTGTGGGTGTGTGTGCAAAAGAGAGGGTGGGGGCATACTGAAGTATCCTAATTTATGCCAATTTATGCCAATTTGAGTCTTCTAAAGCCTAGCATGAATATTTGCTTCTCTGATGACTCTGACTGGTTGGGGAAGTATGGACATGAATAAACAAGTGCTAGACTTGATCGTTTTAATTGCTACACACTGGTACAGGCTAAGAATGGGTCATGATGACTAGCTATCCAACAACCAAATAGCGGATACGATTTTCATCAAGATTTTCAGGAATTCATTAATTCATTATTTTGTGGCGGTACTCTAATTACTTGCGCTTTAGCTTGGACAGTTTGGGTGATAAAACCCTCCATAAAATGTTGTCTTTAAAATAATCTTTAAATCACCTTTATGACTTCAATACACACATGTGTTTCAGGGTCTGGTAAACCTGAAACCAGATTTAATAAGGACCTTCCTATAACATAATAGAAAACTGATGTGTTGCACCTCCAAAGTACATGCAATCAACATCTGAAAGATCAGACAGCTACATCCTGAAAAATACACCAGCCATCAGGGAAAGGCCAGCACCTGCCCAGAGGTCCACTGCCAGACCCCGGACAACAGCACATGCTGCATACAAAGGAAGGACATGGGCTGCCATGTTCTGTCCCTGTGCTTCAATATGCCTGCTTGGTGTGTTGGCTGACCTGGACCAGTCATGGGACTAGAATGGGACTCCAAGCCCTCCAGCAAGCTGAGAGTTCATTATGGTCTCATTATCTCTGCCAGGCTCCCAGTGGCTACAACACCATTCTTTCCTAGAGATGGAGATCTGCGGGTATTGAAAGGTGAATCTTTATTTGTGGGTTTACATACGCTGCGTCTCTCAACAAAAGTGACCTGCTCCTTCCAGTGTTGCCATTAGTCTAATGTATGCGAGTGTACACTGGTTAGCCTGGACAGAGAAGAATATCTTCACTGCCAGCTGGCTCAAAGCACTGGACTGACTCTAAACACTTCATTTTACTAATTGCAGGCCCTTCAGCTCAAACACAACTACTGCTGGCAACAGGTGTAGCAGGTAAATTATTACGCTAGATCACTCAAGTACAGTTTTATCTGTGCACCTAAGTGCACACGATCAATGACTCCTAGCATTCCAAAAACTCTGAACGATTTCCTTTAGTTTCATTTCCCAGTCTTTGAGACGATTTGCCAGAAAGTTATCTTCAGCAGAGCTAGCTAAGCACTAAGGATAAACCCACAAACCAAAGTCAACGAGTGCTGGATCCCGAGCTGTAATTACAGCAATGTTAGCACTCTGACTTCGGGTGCCATGCTAATGAGCAGGATTGAGTTTCCTCGCGCCCAAGCCTGTCAAGCCGAACGATGACCAGGAGCTTAATAACAGCGTGGGAAATGCCCACTAGAGTCATGGCCCCACAAAGCATAACCCCATCGCGGTGGTAATGATGAGCTTCACTCAGAGAGGCTTTGTCTCAGTGAAGCTCCTGGCTCTGCTGGTGCCCTATGTCTGCCAGACCAGCAGCTGGCCTGCATGGTGGATGAAAGCAAATCAAGACCTTCGCCCAACCACTTCCCTCAATACCAGCCATGACCCCTCATTCCCCAAATCCCCCTCTCTTTCCTGAACTTCCTGTGTGATGACTTCTAACCTTAAGAGCACAAAACAAAGCAATGATCTTTCTTGTATTCGCTAAGGTTAGATGTGTGTTCCTGAAGTTCTAAAAAATAACCAGTGGGCAAAAGGAACTTATAAGTACAACTAGATTATGTGAAACTGTTGAAAAATGGAACAGAACTGTGGCTCTTTTGGTAGAGTATTGTGTCTGAAGCTAAAGGTTGTGAGTTTGATTCCCAGGGAACACACATATTGCCACACACACATACATAAAACATTATCTTTACACATATGTATGAAAGCGTATGTTTTTTCGTAAGATAAATCACGCAATACACAACATTCTCTCTGTGTGTGTGTGAATGTGTGTGTGTGTAATGTTCTAATTTATTTGAATTAGTGTTTGTTTCTCTTCACAATTTCTGTTCTGTTTTTCTGCCATGATCTTTACTCGAGTAAACAAGGAAAAAAGTGTAACATAAAAGGGGGAAAAACCTGCTGTTTAGCCACAATCTAAACATTTATGCTTTTCTGCTCTTCAATCAAAGACAATCGAGCTATACTTCACTTTAAATTAAACATTTAGTTTAATCAAAATAAATTACACACTAAGGGCACAATTTCAAAAGGGCAGATTTCCATTAATTGAACAAATAACAATACAAAACCAAATATGGGAATGAAAATATTTTTCTGTGTCGTGCTGATTATTTCTTACTCTCACACTGCTAGGAGGAATGAAAAAGCCATCTATAATGTAGATAAGCCGTAGTAGACTATCTGTTCCTCTCTAAACTCTGAGAGACCTTTATAATCTGAGCGGTCTTCAAGGCAGATCTAACTGATAAAGATGTGGTATCAATGGCCGCAAGCGTTGGACGATAAGCTAGCGAGGAGTCCTCAGCACTCTACCGTGGCCTCGTTCCCACTTCCCGGTGGGCATCCAGAGAGATCAGTGCTGGCTGTAAAGGCATTATAGAGATACTGGTGGTAGTGGTGTGACCACATGTTGTGGGTTATTAAAGTCATGCAGCTTTCAGGAGAACATTATGAGGAACATCTCAGGGAACCTCATCTACAACCTCACCCCTGAGAATCAACAGCCTATCAGCAGCTTTAAGCATTACTGGCAGACTCATCCCAATCATAAAAGGTCTTCTATCCACTGAAGTATTCTCTTTGTGTAAAATATGCATTCTGCCTGACATCTTTCCCTAGATGTTATTTGCTCATGGGAACATGCAAATCACTAGCAAAGCAGGGGAAGGGGCGCACAAGCAGCAGAAATAAGGTCTGTGCCAGAACCGGGGGACTGATACCGATTCAATTTGACACAACCCCCAAAAGAGAACACACTTTTCAAAGACTAACAATACTTTTATTTTCCCTGAAGTAATTAAAATACCGAAACCTGGCACTGAATTAAGAAAATGGAACGAGAAATGAATGAAAAAGGGGATTATAAAGTCCTTATAAAAACACATCAACAATATGGAATAGAATGTCCCAAATGTTATCCCAAGATGTACATGACAGAAGGAGGGTAATCTCATAATCTAAACGGCTATGATCCACTCTACATGAACATCTAAAAACACTGCATGACTGATTCTATTCTCTCTAATCTGAGCTCATGTTTGGAACAGACAACAATCGAGGTTGAAATCAAAAAACGACAAAGAACCAAATCAAACAGCATTCGATTACGTGGATTTGACCTTCAAAGTCGACAGATAATTTTAACTGCACAACTTGTGTATAAATAGCCAGAAAATGCCTACAGTGTTTGGAATTAGGGAATATATTAATTCCCTTCATAATTTTGAATGAATGACTGTGCTGCTTGATCTGGCAACAAATTGCCCTGTTCATGCACAAGCAACTTGCTGGCAAAGAAAAATAAGCAGCTTGTGAAATGCAACCAGCTTTTCCTCTGCGTGTGTTGGTCTGCACAGGTATTAGGCACCATCCATGAGCACAGATCTTTGTGGTTTCTTATAACGTTTCCCTTATTTTCTTTTAACCAGTAGGCACAAACCAGTAGGCACAAACCAGTAGGCATTTTGTTTGTTTGTTCGCTTGCTTGCTTGTGTGAACACTACACAATATGTTAGATTTATTATAACAATCTGGCATGAAAAGCTGCTATTATAGACCCGTTTCTCAACCAGGGGGACGGGGCCCACTAGGGGGCCTCCACAAAACATCAAGGGGACCTCAAGATCACTTAAAAGTACCTAAAATAACATAAAACTGCCATTAAATAATGAGCTAAAACAAATAAAAAAGATAGATAGTGCGTCTGTTTTTTAGAAGTGGCATCTATCTGAAACACCAGATGACCTGGTCAAGACAAAATCAATGGGAAACTATGCAAAAGAAAGCAAGAACTTTGCTCAGCCTCTTATTTGCTGACATCCTCTCTTTTCTCAGCATTTATATCTCCTTTCCCCTATTCTCCCTGCTTCTCATTTTCTCATTTTTGCTCTGTATCTCTGTATTTTACTCCCCCATCTCTAAGCCTGTTCTCTTCACAGGGCTTAGAGGCAGCAAGTTGATTGAGTGTGAAGCCAGCTTCTTTTCATTGATCTTATAAAATATGGAGGATGGCTAGACCAGGCCCAAATCCAAACCATCTGAATAAGAGAGAAGAACTGGAGGAAAGAGGCCCAGTTTAGTGGTGTTTAACAGATGGGAAATATAGAAGGGGGAAATCACAGAACAGTTGGACATTCAACATTGGACGTTCAAAATTGGACGTTCTGAACATTCCTAGAACATTCAAATTAACATTTTAACATTTTGTTATGTAATAGAAACATTAGTGAAACATTTTTACAGCCTAAAATTGTTAGTGGGAAAAGCTGTACAGTCCTAGCATAATATGCAACAGGACTCAAAACAAGCCTGAAACAGAGAATTCTCTCCTAAAAAGGGCATTTAGCACAGTGCTAAATCAACACAGCACAAATAAACAACAACATCAGTGTTCCACTGTTTAATCTTAGTAAACTAGTCCCACAATTTTGTAGCTATGGAATGAGATCAGTAATGTTAACATGTTCTACCTGACCCCATTCTCCAGATCGCACAAACCCCACAAAAGCATTAAAGCATCTTACTGAGACAATCGGATGCTCTCAAATACATTTGACACATCAGAGACCAGGATGCAACAGGCAGTACTGAGTCTGTGATTGGTGAGATATAATTTTCTCTAATCTGTCTTTAAAACTGTCCACCCTTCAAGACTAACGGCCATCTTGCCTTAAAGTCTCTCACCCTTGGCACTTTTAGATGGCCAATCAGTCTGTGTCCTTTCACGTGTCAAACCGCTAAGGCTACTGGTGACACATTATGTTTTGTGTCATGTCAAAATCTTCACAGATTCTTCTGCCATGTCCGTTTTACAGTGTTTTACAGTACAGCGCTAACATGACTAGCAGAAGTGCGTTGACTGGAATAAAACATCCATTTCTTGATTAATAGTAACCAGAGAAAGGGAAAACACAACTCAGTGGGGTCCTGATGCTATTTAAGTCACAGATTATGAGGAATCTGTCATGGACAATCACTGTAGAGAAAACCATGAAGAGAAAAACAAAAAAGTACAGTTAGAAGAACACAGAGTCCACAGTATATGTTCTTTGTTCTCCTTTATCCATTAGCTGAAGATAAATGAGATCAACCGCCTCAGGGTGACACAGTGGACAAAGACTCACATTCTGAGAGAGAAAAAAAGACAGCTACAAAAAACATATCTGTGCAACCAAAAAAAGGAGGGAATCAATTTTGAACTTGCAAAATGGCACTGCAAAGAAAAGCGGCAGTCAAAGCAAAGCCAGGCGGGGGAGGGTTCAAGATGGATCCGGCTTTTGAGTTTTATGTCACCTCAGCATGAGGAGAAGTCTGATTGTGTCTTCAAAGAAGCTGAGCAGTGGAGAAAAGATCTAGTGAAATCACTAATGGAGAAGACCTGTGGAGATCTCGCCGGCGTCTTTTTGACCGCAACAGCGCGCCGGGGTTCTGCTGAGATGCAGGAAGCACAAACAATAACTGTTCCAGGTCATCCACTTTGACTTTTATCTTCTCTATGTATTCCATCTTTGAAGATGCGTCTCTTTATGCAACGTGGGTGCTGTCTAGTTTTCATACAGAAAACATGAGGGAATACAGCGAGAAATGCGCCCGCTGATTGTGCCGTTTCTTTGTATGCACAGTCTGCGTTGTTTTAGCTCACTATTTATAAAACAAAATATGCAAATCAGGAGAAACTGTGGCCACAAAATCTGTACTGAACGCTATTTGCATTGAATAAGGTTCAATCTAAAATTAACTCAAAGAAGTGTGATCATGCTGGAAAAATAACAGGTGTTGGGACAACGCAGAGTAATCTTGAGTTACACAAATCACAGCCAAAAAGACAATCTAAAGCTATTCTCAGTGTTTGGAAAGCTACTCCACAATTGTAGTTTGACAATGATGGGGTTCAAGTTTAGGTTGACAACCAAAAAATGTAAGAGAATAAAAACCAGTTATCTTGGGTGCAGTGGGGCAACCCTATCTAAATGTACTATTATTTAAAGTTTTAAAAATTACTGGGCTTTTGATGTTTCTGCCAAGGCAAAGTTAACCTATGTCGCTGAAATTCAGTGGAAAATTGAAAATGAAATTTTTAATTTCCACGGAAATTTCATTGTGGTGCCGTGTGCACTAAAGGGTTCAGTTAATTTAAATTCTTAAGGGTTCTATTATTTAAGGGTTCTTTTATTTAAAATAACTGTTGCCTCAGTCAGTTAAACAGTTAGCATGTCTACTGTGTCTCTATTGAAAGTTAATTGAACTCATTTTACAGTAAAGCTTTTTCATTGATTGCCCTAGAATCAATGTGCATCTCTGTTCTTGGGCAGATGAGCATGATGGATGGTGTTTTATTTGAATCTACAGCCAGTTTTATTCTCTCTCTCTCTATCAATGCTAATGAGGGTTCATAAGGGACAGTCAACAAAAAATGAATATTCTGTCATTATTTGCTCATGTTGTCCAAAACCCCCTATGACTTACTTTCTTTCATGGAACACAAACGATAACTTTTAGAACTCTAAAGCTATCGTTTCTATCACTTCTAAAAATGTTAATTATATTCCACAATTTGGACCACTTATATATAGTATTATATTTACTGTCAAATTTTGTTATTTTAGAGTCTGACAGAACCAGAAATCATTTTCTTTCATAATAAGGAAAAAATAAGAAAAAAAGTGGTCTGGATATTTTTCCCAAAAACCTTTTGTGTTCTATTGAGTGCAAATAAGTCACAAGTGAATTCTTGGATTTATAGAAATCGTCTGCCATTAGAGGGTCATTTCCAATGGATTTACTTTTGTGTGCTGGTTTTAGAGATTTACATTTGAAAAACGCTGAGCAGAAGAATGCACTAATCCAGCTTTAAAGGTCTGGGGTAAAATAGTAAAGGACAATGAGATCCGGCAAAACAAAAGGGCTTTAGTGATCCTAGTTGCTACATAATGTGTGTCTGTTCGTCTCTCAGAACCTAAAAATGCTTCATAAAATAAGTCGTGCTTGGTTTTAAGAGGTCGGCCAGACAAAGCAACTAACAATTCTTTTCAGGGTGGAAAAGGTCTCTGGGCTAAATTGATTTCATTAGATAGTGCTTAGCGTGGTTACAATTTTGCACAGTGCCAGAGGGTGGTGAGCTTTGAACCGGCGAGGTTGCAACCACTTAGGAATATTATGCAGACCGTATTTCAATGGCTGATGCTTAATGCAGCAGACCCAGGCTGTTTGGAATGCTTCCAACGCAATTAAAAGAGATTTTACGTCATTGCGAGCATCCTAATATTTGCAAGGGCTTCTGATCTACGGCATAAACATTACGCGCCCCTGAACGGTTCCTTCTTCATTCATGCCCGTTTCCATTATACAGATTTTAAAACGATTGTGTGTGCTGAACAGATTATATACTATGACATCTGTAGACTGCACACTGATATTGTGGTTGTCATGCCATTCATATTACTTTAAAGGCCATGTGGCGAGTAAAATGCACTGACAAAGCAATGCATAATAACATTACACATATACGGTATACACATAATGTATCATTATAGTCTTTTATTCTTAAATACAAACCACACTGCTCATTTGCACCCCTGCTTAAGCACACAGTGGCAGAAAAATGTGATGGTAAATGATATGAGCTGATAGCACGAAGGGTTCTATAGACACAGACGTGTCAATAGAACCTAATAGAAAATGTTCTATAGACTATGAAAAGGTAATATAGAAATGATTCGTTTGAGAAATGTTGGTTCTTTAGGAGACCAGAAACGGTTCTTCTGTGTCACTGTTGCAAGAAACTCTGTACAGCACCTTTATTTTTTTACATACTGTAAGATAACCATAGAATGTTACATAACATTGTTAATGTTACTTGTAAATTGCTAAAAACAGTTTACAGACCTCTAAATAACTAGAAAATAAAGTTTTGACAAAAATGATCATTTATTCACCCACATCCAAATCTGTTCGAGAAGGATGTTCTGAAAAATGTTCACAGTGCAGTTTCCATATAAGAAAAGCACAAGAACCAGAAGTTATTAAGCTGCATGAGGAATAAAAAACACATGAAAGTACTTCACCTGAATTCTGGACTGTACGCACAGTGTCGTCTGAAGCTACAGTATATGATACAAGGAACATCAGAATGTATTATTAAACTTGCTCTTTACAGTAATCTTGCCCTCCACAGTAGCTCTCAAACTGCATTTGTGCTTGTGCCTTTTCACGCTTGATGCACAATCGGTTACAAGAAACGTAAGGCATAATGACATCTGACATCATAATGCTTTATTGTCCCGTTTGGAGTCTGTCAACTCCTGGTCACCATATGCTTTCATCATATGAATGTTCTTTAAAATATGTTTTAATGTTCCATATGAGCATGAAAGAATTTACAGTTATATATTTTAGAATGACATTAGGATGAGTAAAGATAAGAAAATATTTCTGGGCGAGGTTTTTTTAATAAAAGTGCCTACAAATGGTAACCAGCGCAAATTGGTTTTTGCCTGACTGCAATAGTGTTGCACCAAACCCACTATTATGCTTATGCATGTGTTAAAGTGAAACTCTTTAATGCGGAGGCAGATGTATTGAATGCAAAAAAGAAATTCTGTAATAACACCCTGACACAGTTCAGATGGCAACAGTAATGCATTCTATCACACACATAGTCAAACAGACCGTGTTGTAAACTGATTCAAGAACATCTAAATGGAAAACGTCTATGTTTTATGAATTTAGAGGAGGCTGTTTAAAGTCTACTAAACCCTTAATCCTTTGCCTCAGTTTTCTCGGCCCATTTTTCCTCCCCATGTACAGTATTTGTTTGTTTTACAGGCTAATAGAGAAGAGAGAAAAGCAATCTGTAAGGGCAGAAGGAGAGACCCTCGCATGTGTTTCAAGCAGCTGCTCTGCCAGCAAGATTCAATTCTAGTCATAGTTGGTGACTTGCAATTTGGCAATTTTTGCTGTTGTTGCCCTTTGATCTCAATGTACTTTTTTAGGATTATCTTTCAGTCCTTTGTGACAATAATTCAGTGGTTTTTGTATCTATTTTAGAACTGATAGAAAACCAATTTAATCTAATTTGGGGATACAGATTAATTAGACATCTGTCATGTTTCGTTTTGGTGCTTTTATAGTTTTGGCACATTATGTCCAGGTTGCAAAATTTGTCTCAGAAAAGGGACACGTATGTAAATGAATAATATGAATGATAACTGCTTGGAGCTGGAAAATGGACTACATAAATATCTAATTAACTGATTAGGAAAGACACATTTACTTCATTACAACAATCTCCCTTTTGGCTATAATTTATAATTACATAAATGTACAAACAACTACATGTTTAAAATGATAGACACTGTTCATAAGATTTAATTGATACATGCAAAATCTAGTATGATGACTTCATAAAAAGCCTGGATGCTTTGATGTTTGTAATGATTATAATTAGAATGATTAGATCACTCTAATTTACAAATGTACGCACAGTAAAATGCTTAAAAACGTTTAAAACGTCCCTAAATATTCCATGAACGAACGAATGTTGTTTGATGACCTCATAATGGGCACGGATGCTTTGATGTATTGATGACCTCATAATGGGCACCTTGGCAACAGTCATTGACCATTCCCTTCTTCCTGTAATGAATCAGTCAATCATTACTCTCGACTCTCTGTCCATTTCTTTCCCCCCTTTACTTTGTCATGGCCCTTCCATCATTGCTCTGTGGGATGGACAGGGGATGGGGGTAATCTCTGGCACACTGACAGCCGTGTCAGGCGCGCAGGCAAAGCCATTTAAACACTGCCTTTTTGTTAATGGCTGTCTCAGGAAGGAGACGAAGCCGAGTGATGGAAAGATCTAAGGGAGGAGAGAGAGCGAGCCAAGGAAAACAGACAATGGTGTGTAAGTGAGGGACAGCCTCCCTTGCGAGTTGCTGTGCACACATTTGAATTTGTACAGAGACGTGCTAGCGTGCTTTCTGACAGCTATAAACATATACGTCCGCGAGTTCCCTTGGAACACTCTGCTATTAAGATGCATTTTTGTCTATTCGCTGCTCCTGGAAATGCTACGGTTTGCACCTCTCAACTTAAGGGTGACGCTAAAGTGTCGATTTTCCACGGGGTGCTGTGGTAAATTCCGGCGTGCGTTCCGCATTAATGGAAGTGCAAAGTATATTTTATATGTACACGCACATGCACCCTTGCAAACAAACAAAGGCAACATAAATAACAGAAAACTATCACGAAAACATCGTGCTCTGAAAGCGACCGGTGGAAATGTCAAAGTAATCAATAGATTGGACGGATACGCGTTGTCGAGTCACAATAAATGTTCACAGTGTGACCTGAAAGAGATTACAAATCCACTGATGCAAAACTGACAAATGCGTTCTCGCCCCATCAGAATATATTTTCCTTTGTTAATTTCACTTTTATTTGAAATCCACAGGCTACAATATCCATTAAAGACTAATAAAAGAATGTTTACAGCCAAATGTTCCCAATTATTTATGACTCTGGTAATTGTTTTGGAAAATTTACACTAAAAATGACCTTATATAATGCTCACATTAATCATATGCAATAAAACAAACAATCAGACAAATAAGCAAACCAATGAATACACAATGTTCCTGTTTCTAAACATAAAACAAGCAAAACAGTTAAGACACATTTTATCCTTTTTTTAAATATTAATAATACGATACATTAACCCATACAAATAAGATATTGTGTGTGTGTGTGTGTGTGTGTGTGTGTGTTCTCTCCTGCTGCAGGATTTTTTGTGTGTTTGTTGAAATCAAACGCGTAGCTTTTATTCAGTCTGTTAAAAAAACAGTAGTGCATTGCCTATATATGTAGTACAAATACCTTTCTATACATATTCTTTATACCTTTATACCATTCCCTACCTTTATACTTATTCCCTACCGTTATAGCTATTCCCTTCCTTGGGAGGGAAAACATTATAAGTTGCCCCAGGCTACAATAATAGAAAATGATATTATTGAATATCATTTTGTGTGATGTGTGGCATTTTAAATCATTGCCATTTATTTTACCAAAGCAGCAAGTATGTAGGATAAATGTATACATCAGTCATTGGTAATTGCCATGGCATCGCACATACAGTGTATTCGCACAGGTTGAAATATTTTTCCACATGCTCCAATCAAATCCAAATATTCTGTGTCCACAGATGGTTGAACTGTAACTGACTCCATTAGAAATGACTGACTGACTTCCCATTGTTTTGGACGTTGTTTGTTATGCACAGTAATGTGCTTCACATAAGCATTCCCTCTAGTTAGCATCAACTGTGTTTAATGTTTTGAACTGAATATGGGGGGAATCTTGATACGATGCTCCATGACTCAATTTCAAAAGTCAGTGTCACCCCCTCCTTCCAGAAACAAGTATTGTGACACGTACTATATAGTACAGAAGTAGGCAATTTAGAACACGGAAACTTTGTTGATATTTAAAAATATGATGCAGCTTATCTTCCTGAACAAAAATACAGTTAGTACTGAAGTCTTGTTGTTTTCTGTAGCCTAGACAGAGACAGCAAACAGAACATTTCTTAACAACAGGTCTTACTGACTTCAACAGCAGCCTTTTGTAAAGTATCTGCTGAAGGCCCTCTGCCAATCTTCCGTTCCTAACATCTGAGCCAGATAGAAACATCAAGAAAAAACAGTGAGCTTTCACTGGCTTTCAAAACGTATTACAACTCCCCATTCCACTTTTTCCTCCAGTGAATTTTTCTCACGGTAGGATTATTTTTAAAAGTCAATATCTGTACAGGCACATACCTTAAACTCCTAAAGCTATTGAGCATTTCCATCTTTATTGCCCAGGAAACAGACACACTTCATTGAAGACACATTGACCTTTAGTGACAAACTCACACTACACTAGGTAAACTGTCACAACGGACCCTCCATTAAACAGACTATTATATGCTTTCCAGCTAAATAGTGACAACTAACTCATGTCACAATCACCCCCTATTAATATTAGAATATAAACGGTCACCCAGGCAGTCGTATCTCACCGATCCCTCACTGTTTGTGTACTTATTTATCTATTCATAAAAGGGTTAAAACAGTTATTGAGTGGCTCATGGCCCCTGGCTGTAATTAACAGACCAGAACATGAATGTGGGAAGCCATTCTGCATTTGGCCAGAAGTATGAATAATCCACAGAGCCACTACAAACCTTTTACACCACACACACACACACACACACACACGCGCGCGCGCCTGCATGTACAAAGCCCAAGGATTAGATACGGCTTTGGCCTGTGCTGTCATTTGGATAACACAGCTGCAAACAGCACACAACAAATGAAACAGTGCTGTTAAAAGAGAATGTTAGGTCACTGTTAAAAAATGTGTGTGGACACAGCCTATGTTAAATCAAGCATATTTACATGTGATATAATCCACTCATTCTCTACATACCATACATAGTAGGGGTGTCAATATACCAGTATATACCAATAATATAAATACATAACATACCAACATATATATATATATATATATATATATATATATAATATATATATATATAATATACACAATGTATCAACAATAACTGCGATATTAATAACTGTGAATGTGGATTAACACATTAACACATATTATTAACACATGACAATATCTAATTATTTTATGATAATATTTTTTATTTCAATGGATGATAATATTATTATAATTCTTTTGAATCCTTAAAACGTAAGATAGACAGTTTGATTCTACAATTTGGTTGTCACTCTTGTTCTAAATGAATTGAGTGTGACTGCAACGCTATTTAGATTCTAAAACAGGACTGACAACTGCATTCTCCTGCTGCAACATCTCCAACAATAAATTTAATAAACAAAAACGATTAAAGAAATTAAAATGTACCGCGTATCACACAGAGTTAAATTACATGAACAACACGACTTGAATTATCGTGTGAGTCGCAGTTGAATAGACTGTGATTAAGAGCTAATGAAAATCCCAGCACAGGGACGGGGGTGAGTGACAGGTAAAGAGGCTGAATTCAGCCCCTGTGATAGATCTCATATCTTTTTTATTAGTCCACAAGCCAAACGCCCAACTACAGGTCTGAGGTTCCCATTCCTGGATGGACATGTAAATGTGTGCATGTCTGTGTATGTGTGTGTGTGTGTGTGTGTGTGCACCCAGTCACACTTATGGAATAGACCCACACTTGTGATATATACACTAAAAAACACTGACACTAGCAAAGTTACCAAAGTTTGTGGGTAT